>JAWPHD010004641.1:70000-182273 GCA_037043455.1 Cyrtodaria siliqua
CTATATTCACGACAAACCAGCAAATATTCTATTAATATTATGCAGGAAAATGCGCCAAAACAATGACGTCAATAACGTAAACAACGTAAACAACTTTAAAAGTTGCATGACGTCATAGTGAAATATAAAAAATGAACATATAAGGTTTTATTTTAATCATAAAATCCACTATTTCACTGGAAAGTGTATAATAAAACATCATTTTTATTTAAATATTAGGTGTGAGACATCATAGAAATTCATATTGTTCCGCCTTGGAACGGTCTGTGGTTAAATGGGATACAGAGGGTTAATCCCGTTAGGGCATTGGTACAAGTGTAATATATCACAAGAAAAACGTATTTTGTCCGTATTCAATACTTTTTCATGACCTAGTTATACATCTAAACGAAGAAACATAGTGAATATAGGGCTAACATATAAATAAATAGTATTAATTTCCAAAATTCTTCAAGACTGTTTTGCTAAGTATTAGTTAGAGGCTATGAAGTGACATTTTAACAATTAAGAAACCCTAAGGGAAGGAGCGCAGCGACTGACCGGGGTTTCTTAATTGTTAAAATTTCACTTCTTAGCCTCTAACTGACTTAGTGTACTTTTCCCACGCGCTTCTACGAAACCACCCCTCTTAACACGTTCGAGCTTCTACTAAATCCGCCTCCTTGTGTCAAAACAAGCGCGTGCCATTTAGTAAGCGATTACTTAATGATTAAATGGTAAAATTGGTGATCGTAAAAAATGTACATGAATAACTTCGCCATTTTTTTAAAATTCCTCACCGTCTGATTGGAGGAAAAAGTAGGACAAACACTAAATATAATTAGGGTTTCTTAATTGTTAAAATGTCACTTCATAGCCTCTAACTAATACCTATAATCAGTCTTGATAATTTGAAAATTTATGTGAAAACTTGCCGAATCGGAAAGCTTCTTCTGGTTTGTTCTGTTTTTGAACTTATTTGTTATATACATACAACAACTATTGACCACCGTCTGGATGCTAAATATTCTGTTGTCTTGGCATGTTTATTGACCGAAATGCACATTATGACTTCAAAGTTTGTTTCCATCAAATCTGGTGACAGTTAATATCAGCCAAATAGTGTCTCTGTTTGTAATTAATATAGCCAAAAAAATACCGACCAGTCCCCGTACAGCATCCTGGCTTATCCATCGCTGATTATAGGGTGTTATGAAATGTGGTACTGTGGTAAAGCTTTAATACGGGTATGTTACGGTAAAACATACCAGAACAGTCTCCAGCACATTTCCACACATATAACACATGTGTTCGTTATAAAACAACGTGTTATCAAGTCCACACACATATACCACAAAGTTTCACAGTGGTACAACGTGATATCGAGTCCACATACATAACGCGAAGTTTCCCAGCGATGAAACGTTATATCAAGTCCACACACACATATACCACAACGTTTCACTGTGGTACAACGTGATATCAAGTTCACACACAATATAACAACGTTTCACAGCGGTACAACGTTATAACAAAGTCCACATACATATCGCGAAGTTTCCCAGTCCACAAACACATATACCACAACGTTTCACAGTGGTACAACGTACGTTATATAAAGTCCACACACACACAATGATAGAACGTTATATCACACAGTGCTAAAGTGATACAACGTTTTAAACGTTATATTAAGTCCACACACATATATCGCAAAGTGCTACAGTGATAAAGTTATATAAAGTCCACAAACTTACCACACAGTGCCACAGTGGTACAACGTTATATAAAGTCCACAAACATACCACACAGTGCCACAGTGGTACAACGTTATATCAAGTCCACAAACATACCACACCAAACATACCACACAGTGCCACAGTGGTACAACGTTATATAAAGTCCACAAACATACCACACAGTGCCACAGTGGTACAACGTCATATAAAGTCCACAAACATACCACACAGTGCCACAGTAGTACAACGTCATATAAAGTCCACAAACATACCACACAGTGCCACAGTGGTACAACGTCATATAAAGTCCACAAACATACCACACAGTGCCACAGTGGTACAACGTCATATAAAGTCCACAAACATACCACACAGTGCAACAGTGGTACAACGTCATATAAAGTCCACAAACATACCACACAGTGCCACAGTGGTACAACGTTATATAAAGTCCACAAACATACCACACAGTGCCACAGTGGTACAACGTCATATAAAGTCCACAAACATACCACACAGTGCCACAGTAGTACAACGTCATATAAAGTCCACAAACATACCACACAGTGCCACAGTGGTACAACGTTATATAAAGTCCACAAACATACCACACAGTGCCACAGTGGTACAACGTTATATAAAGTCCACAAACATACCACACAGTGCCACAGTAGTACAACGTCATATAAAGTCCACAAACATACCACACAGTGCCACAGTGGTACAACGTCATATAAAGTCCACAAACATACCACACAGTGCCACAGTGGTACAACGTCATATAAAGCCCACAAACATACCACACAGTGCCACAGTGGTACAACGTCATATAAAGTCCACAAACATACCACACAGTGCCACAGTGGTACAACGTTATATCAAGTCCACAAACATACCACACCAAACATACCACACAGTGCCATCGTGGTACAACGTTATATAAAGTCCACAAACATACCACACAGTGCCACAGTGGTACAACGTCATATAAAGTCCACAAACATACCACACAGTGCCACAGTGGTACAACGTCATATAAAGTCCACAAACATACCACACAGTGCCACAGTAGTACAACGTCATATAAAGTCCACAAACATACCACACAGTGCCACAGTGGTACAACGTCATATAAAGTCCACAAACATACCACACAGTGCCACAGTGGTACAACATTATATAAAGTCCACAAACATACCACACAGTGCCACAGTGGTACAACGTCATATAAAGTCCACAAACATACCACACAGTGCCACAGTGGTACAACGTCATATAAAGTCCACAAACATACCACACAGTGCCACAGTGGTACAACGTTATATAAAGTCCACAAACATACCACACAGTGCCACAGTGGTACAAAGTCATATAAAGTCCACCAGCATACCACACAGTGCCACAGTGGTACAACGTCATATAAAGTCCACAAACATACCACACAGTGCCACAGTAGTACAACGTCATATAAAGTCCACAAACATACCACACAGTGCCACAGTGGTACAACGTTATATAAAGTCCACAAACATACCACACAGTGCCACAGTGGTACAACGTCATATAAAGTCCACAAACATACCACACAGTGCCACAGTGGTACAACGTTATATAAAGTCCACAAACATACCACACAGTGCCACAGTAGTACAACGTCATATAAAGTCCACAAACATACCACACAGTGCCACAGTGGTACAACGTCATATAAATCCACAAACATACCACACAGTGCCACAGTGGTACAACGTCATATAAAGCCCACAAACATACCACACAGTGCCACAGTGGTACAACGTCATATAAAGTCCACAAACATACCACACAGTGCCACAGTGGTACAACGTTATATCAAGTCCACAAACATACCACACCAAACATACCACACAGTGCCACAGTGGTACAACGTTATATAAAGTCCACAAACATACCACACAGTGCCACAGTGGTACAACGTCATATAAAGTCCACAAACATACCACACAGTGCCACAGTGGTACAACGTCATATAAAGTCCACAAACATACCACACAGTGCCACAGTAGTACAACGTCATATAAAGTCCACAAACATACCACACAGTGCCACAGTGGTACAACGTCATATAAAGTCCACAAACATACCACACAGTGCCACAGTGGTACAACATTATATAAAGTCCACAAACATACCACACAGTGCCACAGTGGTACAACGTCATATAAAGTCCACAAACATACCACACAGTGCCACAGTGGTACAACGTCATATAAAGTCCACAAACATACCACACAGTGCCACAGTGGTACAACGTTATATAAAGTCCACAAACATACCACACAGTGCCACAGTGGTACAACGTCATATAAAGTCCACCAGCATACCACACAGTGCCACAGTGGTACAACGTCATATAAAGTCCACAAACATACCACACAGTGCCACAGTGGTACAACGTTATATAAAGTCCACACACATACCACACAGTGCCACAGTGGTACAACGTCATATAAAGTCCACAAACATACCACACAGTGCCACAGTGGTACAACATCATATAAAGTCCACAAACATACCACACAGTGCCACAGTGGTACAACGTTATATAAAGTCCACAAACATACCACACAGTGCCACAGTAGTACAACGTCATATAAAGTCCACAAACATACCACACAGTGCCACAGTGGTACAACGTCATATAAAGTCCACGATCATACCACACAGTGCCACAGTGGTACAACGTCATATAAAGCCCACAAACATACCACACAGTGCCACAGTGGTACAACGTCATATAAAGTCCACAAACATACCACACAGTGCCACAGTGATACAACGTTATAAAAAGTCCACAAACATACCACACAGTGCCACAGTGGTACAACGTCATATAAAGTCCACAAACATACCACACAGTGCCACAGTGGTACAACGTCATATAAAGTCCACAAACATACCACACAGTGCCACAGTGGTACAACGTTATATAAAGTCGACAAACATACCACACCGTGCCACAGTGGTAAAACGTTATATCAAGTCCACAAACATACCACACCGTGTCACAGTGGTACAACGTTATATCAAGTTCACAAACATACCACACCGTGTCACAGTGGTACAACGTGATATCAAGTTCACACACAATATAACAAAGTTTCACAGCGGTACAACGTTATAACAAAGTCCACATACATATCGCGAAGTTTCCCAGTCCATAAACACATATACCACAACGTTTCACAGTGGTACAACGTTATATCAAGTCCACACACACACAATGATAGAACGTTATATCACACAGTGCTAAAGTGATACAACGTTTTAAATGTTATATTAAGTCCACACACATATATCGCAAAGTGCTACAGTGATAAAATTATATAAAGTCCACAAACATACCACACAGTGCCACAGTGGTACAACGTTATATTAAGTCCACGAACATACCACACCAAACATACCACACAGTGCCACAGTGGTACAACGTTATATAAAGTCCACAAACATACCACACAGTGCCACAGTAGTACAACGTTATATAAAGTCCACAAACATACCACACAGTGCCACAGTGGTACAACGTCATATAAAGTCCACAAACATACCACACAGTGCCACAGTGGTACAACATTATATAAAGTCCACAAACATACCACACAGTGCCACTGTGGTACAACGTCATATAAAGTCCACAAACATACCACACAGTGCCACAGTGGTACACCGTCATATAAAGTCCACAAACATACCACACAGTGCCACAGTGGTACAACGTCATATAACACAGTGCCTCAGTGGTACAACATTATATAAAGTCCACAAACATACCACACAGTGCCACTGTGGTACAACGTCATATAAAGTCCACAAACATACCACACAGTGCCACAGTGGTACAACGTCATATAAAGTCCACAAACATACCACACAGTGCCACAGTGGTACAACGTCATATAAAGTCCACAAACATACCACACAGTGCCACAGTGGTACAACGTCATATAAAGTCCACAAACATACCACACAGTGCCACAGTGGTACAACGTCATATAAAGTCCACAAACATACCACACAGTGCCACAGTGGTACAACGTCATATCAAGTCCACAAACATACCACACCGTCACAGTCACAGTGGTACAACGTCATATCAAGTCCACAAACATACCACACCGTGTCACAGTGGTACAACGTTATATCAAGTCCACAAACATACCACACCAAACATACCACACAGTGCCATAGTAGTACAACGTTATATCAAGTCCACACCTTACCTTTTCCTACTTTGTTCCCTATCAGTAGCCGGGTCATCAGACTCCTCCTGATTCTGATCAGGCCTGAGTAAAAATAAGCGAAGCATACTATATATATAATATAATAAATGTAACATGCAAATCCTAAACGTTTGCCAGTGATCCTGTCTGTCCAGAGACACGTAAAGATTGTTTGGAAAGCAAGCGATCGAAACATACTATATTCTCTCTAAGCAGAATCATCCCGGGACTAATCCCGGGACAATTTTGACCCTGAGATATGAGGATGTCTCGAAAAATGGCTTCACAAAACTCAGATTTTTATGTACGCCTCTTTGATGTCTAGAATAGTTTTCTCTATGCTCTCGTAGTCAGGATACCAATATGTATCAGTATCTCGCAAACAAGAGCTACTATACTTCTTGAGTCGCATTACACGCCCGTCGTTTATACGATTTTTTTTTATGATTTTTTTTTTGATTTTACTTCTTTTAATCTCATTTCGATCAATGGACAGATGATCTCTAAAAAGCGTTTAATGACACATGATTATTTATAATCCCGTGTTTTACTATATATACTACCTCGTATGGACGCTCTTCTTCCACAGCGATCTTGATTTGCTCGGCTTCGTTTTTAAACTGTTCCATATGAGAGGTGGTATGCCATCTTGTTTTGTTTTTATGTCTAGTTTGGCAGCCATCGTTGCTGTTGTGTTTATTGTATTTACAACCAACAGATTTCAGAAATGGGGGATATTCAATTTAGCATCATTCCCTATGCTATCATTTGTCATTAATATTCGTCCATTTCCGTTATTTAATTATTAACATTCAGCGTATACATGCTACCTCTTATCTGAAAACTGTTGTTATAAAAAGAAACATATATATAAGTTCAAACATTCGATATTATGAGTTTAGACGAGTTCAATGTTTTTTAAAATAATACTGACTATATGCTCTCCGATAACTCTTCAAATGGTTACATTTCATGAATACGCAAACAGTCCGACCTCTTGGCAATAAATATCTCGCCTATTAGGGCCATAGTTTTACTAAATGTTCAATAAAGAGATATGGAACTTATGTGTTTGATGCTACTGTATATATATGAAAGTTTAAATGAATTTGAAGAAACAATGTTGAATATATTATAATGTGAAACGCAAAGCAATCAGTAATGAGTGATACTTAGTCATTGTATGGTACTACATGTATACATGCGGTTTCATGTCATTGTGTCGCCTGAGTAGCATGGCATACACTTATGGATCACTTTGTCCGTCGATTGTCGTTCATAAAACGTCACACACATCTTCATCTAACCTCAAGGAACGCCGTTAACATGTTTAATAACTCCGACTTTCATTTTGGCAGAGTTATGTCCCTTTTCATAAAACTTTAACCTGCAACCTAACCAATCTGAAATAAGCACACGGCAGGCGACACAAGTGTTGCGTGGAACACCCTTCTAGTTTATTGTGCGGTCCAATTTAAAATAATCAACGATACATATTAATTGAAAATGCATAAGATGGGATGTTCCGTATTGCGTATTATTAGTGGTTTATTAATGAGTATTCTCTATGTTGTTTTTACTATTTTAAATCTAGTTCATTTTACATTGTAGGTGTAGTCCTCAAATAATTACATGTATTAAATAGCCAATTATTACTTCTGCCCTCTCACCACTGCGGTGTCAAAACCTACTGGAAGCTCCACTTGTACGTGAGAAAGTGTCGATTCTTACGGATATCGGGAGGTATACAGTACTAGTTTCACTTATGAATAAGTGGGGTCTGCCTCCACCATGAAGGAATTGACATGCCATAGCCTAATATGTGCTGAAAACGAAAAAAAAAATACATAAAGGGCTGGCGTGGCTCAGTCGGTAGCGCGGCCTATTTGTAACCGGAGACCCCGGGTTCAATCCTCCATGGTGCCACTGAGTTTCGTCGGTGTGTTCTTGGGCAATACACATTCCCTTAGCCTCGCCCGTCGGAAGGGGACGTAAACCGGGCGGTCCCGTGTATCGGTCTATCCTCCGAGCACGTTACAGAACCATAGGAATCTATTCGATAATAAGAGTAGGGCACGGTTCCCGGATTCCTATGTATCCTTCTCCTCTCTATGCGGCGGCTCTAAATAACCTATACTGTGTTGATGAGGTGTTAAACAACATTCAATACAATTCAATTCAAAGTTGTTAATCCAATAATAAATAATAAATATAGTGTATGTTCTACTTACCGTTTAGATAGAATTGACATGCACAACATGATTAGATGGAAATCACTTCTAGCATTTAGCTCACTAGTCACACTGGTATCATATGACTCACTAGTTACACTGCAATCATTTGGCTCACTAGTCACTCTAGTATCACTTGGCTCACTAGTTACACTGGTATCATCTGGCTCACCAGTTATAATGGCTCACTAGTCACACTAGTATCACGTGGCTTTTTATACTTATTTTCATTAGCTCACCAGTTATACTGGTATCATCTGGCTCACTAGTCACAGCAGTATCACGTGGCTCACTATTTACACTGGTATCATCTGGCTCACCACTTATACTGGTATCATCTGGCCCACTAGTCACACTAGTTTCACGTGGCTCACCAGCTACACTGGTGTCGTCTAGCTCACCAGTTACACTAGTTACTGTATCACCCGTCTCACCAGTTTGATCAATTAAAATACTAATACTTAGTGCATTAAAACGTTTCTTTCTAAATGCATTTCATCTACAATAATGTATCCCCTTTTTTTAATAACATCTACTTTTTAACATTTTGCTCATGATATTGTTTTTATGTTATCATAAAGAAACGTCCATAATAATATATCCTTTATCATAAAGAAACTTCCGACAGAATATCTATACAAACGGCTTATCGTTTCTTTTGTATATGTTTAATATGTTTAAAAAATCTATCAACGTTTTAAATGCAAGTATTTCAAGGGTCAACATTTTTAATAACCATTTCGGTATATAAAACTATATAATAGGATTTGACAAACGGATTGTTGTAACGGTCATTCTTTTATTTAAGTCGTAGATTAGACCTAAGATCTACACGTTGTATTTCTTCTTAATCTTGGTAAATCTATCGGTGAATTAATAACAATTATACATATACATACCGAGTGAGGGATCAGACAAGTTAAATCTTTAAGATCAGTATATAAGTGATTTTAATGATTGTGTCCCCTTGTGTGGAATCCCATTGAAAGAAAGAAATTAAAACTCATGTCCTCTTTTGCGGAATCCCATTGAAAGTGCATATAATTTAACAAAAGAAAGATATTAGAACTCAAATTCCTTAATATTTTGACGTCGCGCACGTTAGTGGTACACATTGCGTAACATGCGCCGACGACGTCAAACGTCAATTATTGCAAAAAATACGTTCGTTTTTGCATTACGCTTAGGAAATGAAGTTGTAATAATAAAACCATTAAAGGTGCTTGTCAATAATCTATATATTATTTACATGTTTAATGAAAACGTAACAACATCATTATGTGATGCAACTAAATTTTATTCAGATGCTCAGATTAGAAGGAAAATATATCACTACCGATTATGTTTATAATCCAAATACATTTCGCCAAATATATATTAACAAAGAACATGCACACTATGCAATAATATGTTTACAGTTCGCATCAGAAAACAAGAAGAAACTGATGCAAAGCATCAGGGCGGCGCAGAATGTTTTCAAAAGGAGGAAG
The DNA here is from genome assembly GCA_037043455.1 of Cyrtodaria siliqua. NCBI lineage: Eukaryota > Metazoa > Mollusca > Bivalvia > Adapedonta > Hiatellidae > Cyrtodaria > Cyrtodaria siliqua. Next base: position 79,702 of record JAWPHD010004641.1, read on the forward strand.
CAAACTTGTGCATTTATTTGCATTTTTTTTGTGATATAACAACAAAAATGTAGAAATATTTTAAAAAGTATAAAAAGTTATATGGCAACAGTAAGCAATAGTAACTTGAGAACCATTGGTAACATCTGATCATGCGATCAAAACCGCGGGACATAAATTAGTCAATGGCTATGTACTCGGCAAACAAAACCACATCGGAATTCGGAGGCGCTCCACAGGGTATTTATTTATCTCTCTTGAATTGGTACCCGGTCCAATATGTAACAATCTATTGAGACCGGGCACCTGAAACATATCACGTGATATCTGTTTGTGTTGAACATGCCACAATCGGAACTGCCTTAACCATTTTTTTCAAAAATAATCTCGGAAGGAAATAGACACCATCTTGGATACTACTTTTCGATCACGTCGGGTCAGTCACGTGGAATAAACAATGGCGGCCCCCATTGAACCATCATGGTGCTCCTTCATTCCGAAGAATGACGGGATTGGCCGAGCGTTTACGATTGGCTACTTCGTTTGTTATGTAAACAAAACAATACGCAATTAATTACAAAACATTTTTATATTTAACTATTTTAACTTAAACTGACTTTAAAATGATAAGACCTATTTCAAAAGAGTATAACATTTAATAAATAATACAAATATGTTTAAAATCAATTTATTTCCAGGTCTATATTTTGTTACGGTTTACGCGGTACTTTGCCGGGGCAAATCACCCAAACCCATCAAATCGACGTGTATCCTTGGAAATACCCACGAGCATTATTTCCGATGATCTACGGAAATGAGCGAGTTCGCACGATTGGAACATGCCACTGTTCAGTGGAAAAAGTTGGATTTAAGTTGATAAATAACAAAAGGATTTAAGGAAATATAGCTTCGATCAATCGTTAATAGTGTGCAGTGCAGTGTATATATATAATGACATAGCACCAATTTCAGTACAGCAATTTCAATACAAAAACACGATCTTATGGCCAGTCTTTTTACTCCCAACATTTTTAATCACGTGCTCCTCCATATGTCACGTGCTCCTCCATATAGCATGCGCGCTCAAGGGCGCCGCCAATAAATATGTGTACGATGACACGTGCTTACAAAGTAATGCAATACGTATACCAAGTACGTTAGTTCTAATTTTGATGTACACTATTTTGTTACTCGTATTCTACGACTCATTATCGTTCAACGTGTCCAGAATTGTATGATGCAAAACCTCCGACACATCTACCGTATTAGCCCGTAGTAACTGCGTACACATATAGAGTACTGATTGGGCAGGTACACATGCCCGATGTCCTTTCATTAGTTTGTATTTCGGCAACGAGCCATTGATACGGTCATAATAGCATCCTTCAAAATGACCTAAGTTCCCGCGTTGTATGTTGTTCGAAAATCACCAGTCATGTGTTCGTTTAATATCTTCGCAGAGGAAGTAGCCGCAAAAAGATAATAGTCTACGTCTGGGTCGTCCGCTAAAACCGCAAATATAGCGCCAGTGTTAACCATTTCATTGAAGGAGATCGATGTCTCAGTTTCCGTTTCATTTTCAACTACAGCTTTTGTTTCTCTGTCTCTAGTATCTTTGACATTCTTTTTCCTCTAATTTTTTCCTTTTACGCTGTTTTTGTTCTGCATACCATTTTGTTCTATCCGAGCTACTTAACAAGCGGGAGGCACCGCTATCTTAAAAAAATAGATATTAAAAAAAATGTAGCGGAATTACAAATATATGCAAAGTGTGTTCATTCATAAAACCTACTCACTGCAAATACTGTTTCATTTTTTCTAACGGTAACCTGCCCAACTATTTAACACAATATGTTTTGCCAAAAGGCCTATGTTATTGAAAGAACTGACACCGGGCCTCCATCTTAGTTTGATTTGATCTTCGGTGAAGAGAGAGAGAGAGAGAGAGAGAGAGACAGGAAGAGAGAGAAAGAGAGAGAGAGAGGTTGTATATTTATTAAGATTGTTGTTGTTTTTTCATTAAGAAGAAAGAAAACATATATCACGAGTGCGTTGCACGGGAGAATTTATTTATATTTTCTCATTTCTCAGAAGAAAACAATTCGCGTATTCTTTGACAAACAACAAATCTGTTTATAATAATGCATCCGATTTACGCCAGTATGTATATAATATTTAAAATTAACAGACTGTTCCATTTTAGTGAGCGGATGTCTTTATAGTTCAACCCAAAGTATATTCACTCAAAACAAATAAAATACACTGGGCCTCTAACAGATTTGACCTTCAGTGTGAATAATTTGACACAAAAAGGATGCACTGGGTGTTTATCCAAGTTGTTTCTTTTGATTTTCGGAACACAAAAATTGAAAAGCTGTTTGCTGCAGCAGGATTTATTCACGCATTCGTTTATTTGTAATTGTCATCAATATAGACAGGGCTAATACAGTTCAAATATAAACATTTCACACAAAAATAATTATTCCCTATATAATAATTATTAAAAAGTATCTTAAAGTGTTGCTTTGTCAGAAGAAAATATATTATATGATGAAGTTTTGACATTGTTATTTGTTATTATTTATTTTGCGTGACGTTACTTTAACGTTAACACACTGAAATTTTCATTATCTAACCGGACACGGTTATTGTTATAGAAAAATGAGAAAATATGGTTTGACAATGGCGATTTTCTGCATGCAACTGGTGAAATAATATTACTCGCATGTAACAACGTGCTCGTATGTATATGTTAACGTATTTCTTCAATATTGTTTCCAGACAAGCTAAACTTTACATCAAATTTATAGAAAATAGCAAAACCGAGCTCTGCAATCGGACACAGACATTTGATTATAGTTTTTGATTTAGTGGTATTCTCGTTTTTTTATTTCCACTGTTTCTTTTCAGGATAATTTTACTTTATTGTCGTATACTTTTTCCCCGCGAAAACAAACTAATACAATTTTGATAGCGCGTTAAGTGAACAATATTGTTAAATTCAAGTATTTTTATACAGGCGGACATGTCAACTTTTTACGCGTCTTCCTTCAAAACAAGCGTTTTTTTATTGTCTCACATCAATGAAATTTTTCACGAAATAAAATAAGCACTTGAGTCACCGGACTATCGTATTAAACTATGTTTTAATGCATGCAATACTCTACGATACCTAGATTAATGTCACCACCATGCTATAATTTCTACAAATAAAACGTCACCGGACATCAACATAATTTAATAACAAAATAAAGAATTGTATCGATCCGATAAATAACGTTTTCTGAAAATTGTATTTAATAACTTATAAGCATATACACTATAAGTATGTAAATCTTTTCTTACCTTTTACCTTCATTTCTACCCGTTTTGCTCATCTAAATATCGAGACTTTTCAATGACGTTTTGTTTGGGACACATTTTTCTAACTTTTTAAAATTGCATTTCTGCCGTAGACAACAACAATTTGATGATGAAAAAAGAATGTACGTTAACGTAACTGATGTCATCATTTTGTGTTGAAATATTTGACTTTCACCTCTTCGCGCTTTTCTAAAATCACTTTTTCTGTAAATAAAATTGCACCGCATATTACGCGGGACATTGCAAAAACACGTATTTTATGAAACTATTTCGATATTTAGTTATGGCACCCCTCAAATATCTGTGTTAAATTTACATGACATGAAAGGGAATTGTCTTAGCTTGCTAACGGTATATAACACTAATTTACATCAATGCAAACACTTTCTATAAATGTTTTTTAAAACGGCGGACACGCCTGTTTTGGTCATTTGTACCAGTAACGTGCGTGACGTCTCTAACATGTAACTTGCAGTTTAATATGTTTACACGCTTATCTAGACAGTTCTAATATCAAGTATGTACTTATAATTCAAGGGTAGCACTAACTAGATACATGTCTAAACATATTAAACTGAACATTTCATGTAAACATATTCAAAATTATTTCAGTTCTAATTTTCAACTTTTACAAATGCATTCTCAATGGGATTACATAAAAGGGGACAAAACCCTTAAAGAATTTTAAGGTAATAAGTCAAAAATAACAATTTAAAAGAACTATATCTAGTCCATTTTGGTTATCGATAAGTCCAGTAGTTTGGTTATCGATATTGATCAGTCCAGATTTGCTATCGACCAGTTCCTTTTGAGTATCGACCAGTACAATTTATTATAATTTTGATCATCTAGTCATATACATTTATTTCCACATTTAAGTCATTTTAATAAAAAATGATTTGTATTTAAAATGTGCAAATGAAAATATTTATGATCTTGATCTTGGAGAAAAAACAGGCTAAGGTTTGCGTTTTGCACAGAGGAGTACCGTTCTAAGAAATCAGTTACAAAAGTCTGAAAGGTCTTTGTTACAGACGCTGGCAAGCAAGGACGAGAAGAACCGACATGCGTCTGGTCGATTGCTAATATATCTAGTTGTATTCAAATGTATAATGCAGACCAAAAAGCAATCATTATCATAACATCATGTTATGCATCATGTTATAGGACAGCTCATGTCAGAAGTACTTGTACCGTCTAGGTACGGTCAGGCAGAAGTACTTATACCGTCTAGGTACGGTCAGGCAGAAGTACTTGTACCGTCTAGGTACGGTCAGGCAGAAGTACGTGTACCGTCTAGGTACGGTCAGGCAGAAGTTCTTGAACCTTCTAGGTACGGTTAGGCAGAAGTACTTGTACCACTGGTACGATCAGGCAGAAGTACTTGTACCGTCTAGGTACGGTCAGGCAGAAGAACTTGTACCTTCTTGGTACGGTCAGGCAGAAGTACTTGTACCACCGGTACGATCAGGCAGAAGTATTTGTACTGCCTTGGTAGGTCAGTCAGGCCTACTAGTACCACTGGTACGATCAGACAGAAGTACTTGTACCGTCTAGGTACGGTCAGGCAGAAGTACTTGTACCACTGGTACGATCAGGCAGAAGTACTTGTACTGCATTGGTACGGACAGACAGAAGTACTTGTACTGCATTGGTACGGTCAGTTAGACCTACTACTACCACTGGTACGATCAGACAGAAGTACTTGTACTGCCTTGGTACGGTCAGTCAGACCTACTAGTACCACTGGTACGATCAGTCAGAAGTACTTGTACTGCCTTGGTACGGTCAGTCAGACCTATTAGTACCACTGGTACGATCAGGCAAAAGTACTTGTACTGCCTTGGTCGGTCAGGCAGAAGTACTTGTACTGCCTTGGTACGGTCAGTCAGACCTACTAGTAAGCTGGTACGATCAGGCAAAATTTCTTGTACTGCCTTGGTACGATAAGTCTAGACCTACTAGTAAACTGGTACGATCAGGCAGAACTACTTGTACTGCCTTGGTACGGTCAGTCAGACCTACTAGTAAACTGGTACGATCAGGCAGAAGTACTTGTACTGCCTTGGTCGGTCAGGCAGAAGTACTTGTACTGCCTTGGTACGGTCAGTCTAGACATACTAGTAAACTGGTACGATCAGGCAGAAGTACTTGTACTGCCTTGGTACGATCAGTCAGACCTACTAGTAAGCTGGTACGATCAGGCAAAAGTACTTGTACTGCCTTGGTACGGTCAGTCTAGACCTACTAGTAAACTGGTACGATCAGGCAGAACTACTTGTACTGCCTTGGTACGGTCAGTCAGACCTACTAGTAAACTGGTACGATCAGGCAGAAGTACTTGTACCGCCTTGGTAAGATCAGGCAGAAGTACTTGTACTGCCTTGGTACGGTCAGTCAGACCTACTAGTAAACTGGTACGATCAGGCAGAAGTACTTGTACCGTCTAGGTACGGTCAGACAGAAGTACTTGTACTACATTGGTACGGTCAGGCAGACCTACTAGTACCACTGGTATGATCAGACAGAAGTACATGTACCGCCTTGGTACGGTCAGGCAGGCTTACTAGTACCATTGGTACGATCAGACAGAAGTAGTTGTACCGTCTTCGTACGATCAGGCAGAAGTACATGTACTGCCTTGGTGCGGTCAGGCAGGCTTACTAGTACCACTGGTACGATCAGGCAGAAGTACTTGTACTGCCTTGGTATGGTCAGTCAGGCTTACTAGTACCATTGGTACGATCAGACAGAAGTACTTGTACCGTCTAGGTACGGTCAGGCAGAAGTACTTGTAGTGCCTCGGTACGGTCAGGCAGACCTACTAGTACCACTGGTATGATCAGACAGAAGTACATGTACCGCATTGGTACGGTCAGGCAGGCTTACTAGTACCATTGGTACGATCAGACAGAAGTAGTTGTACCGTCTTCGTACGATCTGACAGAAGTATTTGTACTGCCTCGGTACGGTCAGGCAGGCCTACTAGTACCACCGGTACGATCAGGCAGAAGTACTTGTACTGCCTCGGTACGGTCAGGCAGGCCTAATAGTACCACCGGTACGATCAGACAGAAGTACTTGTACTGCCTTGGTACGGTCAGGCAGGCCTACAAGTACCATTGGTACGATCAGACAGAAGTACTTGTACTGCCTCGGTACAGTCAGGCAGGCCTACTAGTACCACTGGTACGATCAGACAGAAGTACATGTACTGCCTCGGTACGGTCAGGCAGGCCTAATAGTACCACCGGTACGATCAGACAGAAGTACTTGTACTGCCTTGGTACGGTCAGGCAGGCCTACAAGTACCATTGGTACGATCAGACAGAAGTACTTGTACTGCCTTGGTACGGGCAGGCAGGCATACTAGTACCACTGGTACGATCAGACAGAAGTACCATTTGGAAATATTTGTATTTACAGAGACGCAACAAAGACTACTACCATCATTGTTATGACTGTGATAACATTAGACAGTATGATTTTTATTTTATTGCGAACATTTGAACATGAAAACTAAATAATTTTGCAAACACGATTTTGTTTGAAACGGCCTCGTGCATTGACATTAATTTTGATAATTAACAATATGTTGTTATAAACAAAACACCAGCTACTTGCATGGGTGTATAATCTACACGTAATTCATGGTCATATGCAATCCTCAAGGGAGACAATTCGGATACAGACATGAACAAGATTAACCGTAATAATATTTATTTAAATCAAGGGACGTAACTCATGTTCAGTAACAAAGAAATGTACAGCAACAGACAACTTCCCTTTACGACGCGAATGTATATATTGATCGAACGTAGCACAAAACAAGTAATTGGATGTAATCACCCGTTACTTTAATTAAGGTGAAATAAATGTAGAAATGTCTTATAAATAATTAAACTTTATGTGTAAGGTTAAATTACATTCTTGTAAGGTTTAATTTCACGCAACGCCAATATCGTCTTAACAGTTATCAATCATGTTGCATAAGAATGGATGATATATATTGTAATATTTACATACGGATTATCAACAATGATTCTATTTAAATAAGAAATTAAATCGATATGTTTAATCGTTAAATTTCAATCAAATGAACGTGGTTTAAAAAGCATGCATACATGCTTGTAAACGAGAAATATCAATAAGTAGAAAAACACATGTAATTAATAATGAATAAAAAGGCGCACGGCAATGTTAAAGGGACACATGACAAACTTGGGTTTTATTCAAACATTAAAATTTGCTCCTCAATTTGGTTATCCTGCGTCAATTTGACTTTAAAACTGCTTGCATATGATTAAATAAAAAAATGAGATCAATTTTCTTCACTATATCACCAAATTTTTAAATATATTATTGATGCACTATTATAAAAAGTTAGTAATATATGTAAACATAATGTGCTTTGAAGTATTCTAACAATTACTATTAATGATTGAACAAATGCAAGTGAATAGAAAAACTAACGGGACGTCATAAGTTTTAAAAAAATGAAGATTGCCGCGTGTCTCTTTAAAGTATATATTTCGTTTTATGTCTGTACCTTGCTCTATTTGTTATTCGTCAATAAAACGTGCCTGAATATATCGGAGATTTCTTTTAAATTTTATTGAACTTGATAATTATTAAGTTTCTTCTTTTTGTCGTTATACAATGTCACAGCATTTTACATGTTGGAGGTTATAATAGTGTAAACCGGTCTGCATGCCCATTCCATAGTAAAGTGAGAATGTTGACAACCATTTAGAATCTCACACCATGTTAGAATTTTTACGTTATCATGCAAATAAACATGTCTGCTATTACACATCAACATGGAAATGCTGGTGGTGGTGGTGGTGGTGGTGGTGGTGGTGGTAGTGGTGGTGTTGGGTGAGTGGGTGGTGGTAAGGGAGATGGGGTGGGGATGGGCGGGTGTTGGTGGGGGAGAATGGGGGGGAATATATTTAAGAAAATTGTCTTCAGCTGTATACTAACATGGGGTCAAACGCCAACTTTTTTTTACCCCTTCAAATTTCATATCCTTTCTACTTTTACTTCTGAAATTTATATAAAAAACTGTCAAAAAATTGATGAGCTGAATTTTCAAATATCAGCAACATGTCCAGAATACACAACTAATGCAAAAATCAATGGGCGGTTACACCTCATCACTTTCCTCTATACTGTACCATTATTGCACGGCGTCACTGCCAATCATTCTCTACGAGTATATGTTGGCACATAATGTAACACTATATCTGTATATAAAATAGATGTCACACCATTTCCACTCTATCATTGCACGAGGTCGCATTCTTTCACTCTCTTTTCCTTATAGTTATGTCAACCTATATCATTACATTTGACGTCAAAGTATTTCCTGCTCTATCATTAAACGATGTAACGTAATGTCTCACTCTACTAGTACTAATTAATGATTAATGATGTCTCACTACTATTACCTTTTTTTCATACAGCAATCCCTGCTATATCACTAAATGGTGTCACATTTCCCGCTCTATCATTATGCGATGTCGCAACATTTCCAACCCTATCAGTACATGTAATAGCATCTTTTCATTCTATTAGACTATACTTAGGCGATGTCTGAGCATTCCTTGCTGTATCATAATGCGATGTCACAACATTACCAACCCTATCTTAATATGATATAGCATAATTTCCTGCTCTGTCATGAACTGATGACACATCATTTCCTTCTCTATTATTAAAATGTTACTGCTACGTTCTTCTCTATCATTTCCTTCTCTGTCATTATTCGATGTCTCAGTATTCCTTTCTCTATCAGTATTTGATGTCACTGCATTTCCTACTCTATCATTATACGATGTCACATCATTTCCTGTTCTGTTATTATACGATGTCACAGCATTTCCTGCTCTATTATGAGTCGATGTCTCTGCATTTCGAACTCTATATCAGTATACGATGTCACAACATGTCCTTCTCTATCATTATGCGATGTCATTATGCGATGTCACTTCATTTCATGCTCTATAATTATGAGATGTCGCATCAATTCATGCTATATCATTATGAGATGTCACATCAATTCATGATATATCATTATGCGATGTCACATCATTTTATGATCTACCATTATGTGATGACACATCATTTCATGCTCTATCATTATGCGATGTCATTATGCGATGTCACATCATTTCATGCTCTATAATTATGAGATGTCGCATCAATTCATGCTATATCATTATGAGATGTCACATCAATTCATGATATATCATTATGCGATGTCACATCATTTTATGATCTACCATTATGTGATGACACATCATTTCATGCTTTATCATTATGCGATATCACTTTATTTCAAGCTCTATCAGTATGCGATATCATACCATTTCAAGCTCTATCAGTATGCGATGTCACATCATTTCATGTTCTATCATTATGCGATGTCACATCATTTCATGCTATATCAGTATGCGATATCACTTTATTTCAAGCTCTATCAGTATGCGATATCATACCATTTCATGCTCTATCAGTATGCGATATCATATCATTTCATGCTCTATCAGTATGCGATATCACATCATTACATGCTTTATCAGTATGCGATATCACTTTATTTCAAGCTCTATCAGTATGCGATATCATACCATTTCATGCTCTATCAGTAAGCGATATCATATCATTTCATGCTCTATCAGTATGCGATATCCCACCATTTCATGTTCTATCATTATGCGATGTCACATCATTTCATGTTATATCATTATGCGATGTCATTGTGCGATGTCACATCATTTCATGCTCTATCATTATGAGATGTCACATCAATTCATGCTCTATCATTAAGCGATGTCATTATGCGATTATTTCAAGCTCTATCAGTATGCGATATCATATCATTTCATGCTCTATCAGTATGCGATATCATATCATTTCATGCTCTATCAGTATGCGATATCATATCATTTCATGCTCTGTCAGTATGCGATATACCACCATGTCATGCTCTATCATTATGCGATGTCATATCATTGCATGCTATATCATTATGCGATGTCACAATATTTCATTATCTATCATTATGCGATGTCACATCATTTCATGCTCTATCATTATGAGATGTCACATCATGTCATGCTCTATCATTATGCGATATTACATCATTGCATGCTATATCATTATGCGATATCATACCATTTCATGCTCTATAAATATGCGATATCACACCAGTTCATGCTCTATCAGTATGCGATATCACATCAGTGCATTCTATATCATTATGTGGTGTTACTTTATTTCAAGCTCTATCAGTTTGAGATATCACACCATTTCATGCTCTATCATTATGCGATGTCACAATATTTCATTATCTATCATTATGCGATGTCACATCATTTCATGCTCTATCATTATGAGATGTCACATCATGTCATGCTCTATCATTATGCGATATTACATCATTGCATGCTATATCATTATGCGATATCATACCATTTCATGCTCTATAAATATGCGATATCACACCAGTTCATGCTCTATCAGTATGCGATATCACATCAGTGCATTCTATATCATTATGTGGTGTTACTTTATTTCAAGCTCTATTAGTATGCGATGACACATCATTTCTTGCTTTATTATTAAGCGATATCAGATCATTACATGCTGTATCATTATGCGATGTCACATCATTTCATGCTATATCATTATGCGATGTCAAATTATTTCATGCGATATCAATATGGGATGTCACATAATTTCATGTTCTAGCATTATGTGATGTCACATCATTTCATGCTCTGTCATTATGCGATGTCACGACATTTCATGGTCTATCATTATGCGATGTCACATCATTTCATGCTCTGTCATTATGCGATGTCACGACATTTCATGGTCTATTATTATGCGATGTCTCATCATTTCATGCTCTAGCATTATGCGATGTCACATCATTTCATGCTGTATCATTATGCGATGTCACGACATTTCTCTCATTATGCGATGTCACATTATTTCATGTTCTAGGCGATATCACATCATTCATTCTCTGTCATTATGAGATGTCACAACATTCATGCTCTATCATTATGCGATGTCACGACATTTCATGCTATATCATTATGCGATGTCACAACGTTTCCTGCTAGTATATCAGTGTGCGATGTGTCGCCCCTCTCATTATAATGTTTCACATACTTTCTTGTTACCCTTACGATTTTAAAGCATTTCCCACTCTATTATTATACGATATCACACGTCATCGTTATATTGTTATACATTCATGTTACACTCATAACATTATACTGTAACAAAGAAAGGTACATGCATGGTATCTAATTTTCTCTGAATATATCTGCTTGATGACGATAGTTTTACTTATTTGTTACAAAGTGACAGCGTATGCATTGACTTCAGGGCGTTTATTTCCGGTTTAGGTTTTCGGCTGCTCATTGTTGATCTCTCATCGGTGCTGGAGGCTATACTAGTAATGGTGATTCCATAGTGAAGTGCGGATGTTGACAACCTCAAAACACAAACCTCGTTAATATTCTGGAAAACTTGCTTTATCATTAAAAAAACCATATGTTATTAAACATGAAATAGCAAAAGTGGGGTTGAATATCTTCTAAAAAGGATTTCTTCAGCTGTATACTTACACATGGCCAAATAGCCTAATAGCAATAACCCATCCTAGAACAATGTACCCGTAGTATCCATGCCCACTTACTGGCGTCCGCTCCAGTAATATGTTGAAAGTAGGTATAAAAGTCGAACAGGAAATTTAGCATTCACAGAACATAGTCAACCAAACAACATTAACAGGAGGTTAGAAACAAAGTATTACACACCACAAGCTTAACAATACAATAAAGCTACCGCTTTGCGCAGTCAGTAGCGCGGCGGATTTGTAACCGGAGGCCCCGAGTTCAATCCTCCGTGGTGCCACTGAGTTTCTTCGGTGTGTTCTTGGGCAAGACACTTTCCCTTAGCCGCGTCCGTCGGATGGGGACGTAACCCGGCGGTCCCGTGTATCGGTCTATCCTCCGAGCACGTTAAAGAACCATAGGAATCTATTCGATAATAAGAGTAGGGGACGGTTCCCGGAATCCTATGTGTCCTTCCCCTCTCTCTGGGGGCGGCTCTAAATAACCTATACTGTGTTGATGAGCCGTTAAACAACATTCAATTAAATTATCACAGAACATAATCAACTAAACAACATTAACAGCAGAAGTCAGAAGCAAAGTATTAGACACCACAAGCTTAAAGGGAATGTAGCCACAGCCAAACCATCTTTATGATTCAAATTGAATTGAATTGAATTGGATTTTATAGTCGCACCAACAGCTAAGGTCATATGGCGACTTTCCAGCTTCCACTGGTGGAGGAAGACCCCAGGTGCCCCTCCGGGCAATTTTCGTGCACGGGCGGGCACCTGGGTAGAACCACCGACGTTCCGCAAGCCAGCTGGATAGCTTCCTCACATTAAGATTCCTAGGCCCCTGAGGAATCGAACCTACAGCGGTGAGGGGCAAGTGATTGCAAGTCAGAGACTCTAACCACTCGGCCACGGACGCCCCTTATGATTAAAAGTTTTGAAAAACTTCAATAGAGGTGAAAGGATGATAAACAAAGAAGATATGATCATTTGAAGTTTCTGTTGAAACGGATATGGAAGCCGCCATTTTGAGAGCTATGACATCACGGTTCTGAATGACCATATATGGAATATTTATAAATATGAAAATTTACTGATTTATAGGGGGAAAATGACAGCAACCGTATGAAAAATATGTAATACTTAATGGCAATAATACTTCGTTTTAAATGACATTTATCAATATTCCATATACTATGGTAATAGGGAACTATGTAGTAATAGTTCCAAAAAAAGGCGGCTCCCATATTCGTTTTAGAACAACCTTTAAATGGTCATATCTTGTTTGCTTAACATCCGATTTTGATAAATCTTTCACGTTTTTCCAAGTTTTTCAGAACTCTCAATAATAGAGCTTGTTTGGCTGTGTCACTACATTCTCTTTAACACTACAATACACAAAGGCCGTTGGTGGTTTAAACCAGGTTCAAGAGCTCACCAGACTTCACTCTTACTCTATTGTCATCCACGTTATTCGGGACAGTGTAAATAAATAAATTCCCTCCAGACGATATCCTCTAACAAACTAGCCAGTATTGCTGGGCAATATAAGTGAGGCTGAAATGTATATATGAATATAGAAACACAAAGATTGAAAATCCACAAAGAAGAACTCTCATTGACTTGGCAGAAATAATAAACCATTAAGGTCACGACAAGACAATATTGAAGACACACATCAAATGTGCCATTTTTAAGATACTCATCTAGCGTTAGTCCGTAAAAATTAAATAAAAGGTTCACGACATTGCAATGTGTGCGTGTGTACGGTTAAAGCATAAAATAAACATAGGTTGTAACAATGCAAAATCAATTCATATATAGTAAATTTGACCGCTGGGAAATATTTATATGTCGTTTATAATATGATGTCATTAATTAAGTGATTAATTTATATTAGTCCAGTTATTGGTTCAAGGACTTTCATATTTGCCCCATGGCGAAAGGTCGCGGGTCAGTTTGAGAGTCCGAGGACCAATAACTCGGAAAATATGAAAATACTTAATTAATGACAATGGAATTAATTAGTTTTTTCCAATTCAAAATATTTTCATTAAAATTACTTTTACAGGATTTGCATTTATTTATTGTATAGTTAATTTCTTTCATTGTGTGATTAACGAGCATGAATGACGTTGCTTAAAGCGCGTGCATGACCTCACTTAAAGCTCGTATTGGTGAGTTACTTCATATTGGTCTTGTTTTGTTTCATATTGACCGACTTCCTCCCTTAAAAGACAGACAAATTCATCCATGACAAACATCAAACGTTTTGTTCCTTTCAAGATAAAGGTAGACGTCACCCTAGGGTCCACAATCTGTCTGGTCATCACACAAAGAGGCACTTTAAATGGGTCAACATCTAAACATGCAGTACGTTGAAAATTATAAGGTCATAATCGGAGGTGGTAAGAATCTTTCATGGGTTTTCATTGAAGATCGGGAATTCCAACACGAGGTATAATTGTTTTTAATAACTTGTAGTTCAATCCACTTGCATATGTTTCTATGAATATTGTGATGTTGAATTGATGTATTGTAACATATCTGCAATAAAATATTATTAAACTAATTGTTTTTATCAGAACCGAGTCTCTCTGTCTCGATACCGATTAAACCGAGGGTTGTACTTTCCTTATCTCAACCGGATACCCGTTGTTAAACAATGACTTCATACAACTGTGTCATTGTTGATATCAGAGCGCGACTTGGATCTTCCCCCATGTGTAAGATCAGGCTTTCTACGGATAACCAAGAAAGAACAGATTGCCAACTTTAATAAGAACTCGTTATTGACATGTGACGTGTGCATTGCTAAGTGTGCATATATGTCATTCACAAGTCAAGTTTTGATATTTTGGTCCCCTGTCGTCGACAGTTATTACGTTTTAAACTCCTTCTATAAAACGTTTGTTTGTATTATTAAACCAACTTAACAATATAGTCCGGTGACTCCAGTCAGCCATTTGAAGCAGAATTACGTACATTCTTTCATTGTTAATACTACACCTAAAATTGAATAGACGTTTCAAAACTACTACATAGCATTCTGAAGTTTATGCGTTCATTTAATTTGAACACATTAAATATAATTGTTTCGGTCCCTTAGTGGTTAAATCGTTCAAGGTTCCGAATATTATTTATTGCATTTCAATATGATTATATATTAAAGGCACACATGGCAATCTTTTTATTCGAACATTACAATTTGCTCCTCGATTTAGATATCCTGTGTCATTTTGACTTTAAAATTACTTGCATATAATTAAATAAAAAAATGAGATTTCAATTTCCTTCACTATTTTATCAAATTTTTAAATATATTATTGGTGCATAATTATTAAAATTTAGTAATATGTAAAAATAATTTTCGTTGAACTATTCTAACAATTAATATTAATGATTGAACAAATGCAAGTTAAGAGTAAAACTAACTTTAAAAAATCAATATTGCCGTATGTCCCTTTAACACCACGTACCGACACATGCTGCCAAAACATTAAAACTCAACCTTCTATTAACTGGTATTAAATGTACAGCCATTATTGACCCTTAAAGTATACAATCTTTGCCGTTTGTTTTGATTTTATAATTCAATAATAAAGTCTTTATATAACACCATTGATCTGCTAGTCATTGATATTGGTTGTTGTATTATTCTACATCCATACAAACCTAGATAATATTAAATACACCGACGTATAATAGGGTTAACGGATAAAGATCACGCAATGGGGATTAAATGCGGATAATTATACCGATGTCTTTCTTGTGTTTTATTAATAATTTTGACAGAATAATGTTATGATAATGACGAATTATCAAACTGAAATGGACACGTAAATGATAGGGAAATTAAATACAAAAATGTGATTGTTTAAAGGAAGAACAATGCTAAACTGGATGTTTAGTATATAGGCCGATATGATTTATGGTAAATAACATGCAACTATTATATGGATTATTAGTACACATTATTAACTTGGATACAGTATGTGTATGTATTGTGCGTCGTAATTATTTAAAAGTGGGAACGAAAAAAGGTAAAACAATTTTCATTATCAACTGTTTTTTCAATAGTGTTTTACTTACTTGTCCTTTGGAATCATCAAGACCGATCTTTGTGGCTTTAAAGTAGAATATCGGTTTTAAAGCCGGTACTGTGGGGGAGTGGGGTGGGGGCGGAGGGAGGTGGTGGGGGTTGCGGTGGGGGCGTTAGTGAGGTGTTGCACCTTATATTACCTCTGATGAAAAGACTCAATAAAATCGAATCTGCTTTTTGTCTATCTTGTTTGAGTTTGTTGCTTATAAGGGATCATCTTTTCAGTATGTATTGACATTCACAATAGCATTTTTAGTGCTGTGTGGCGGCTATATAAAGTCCGGCTGCAAATTAGTAGTGTTATTACTTACTGGTCCTTTGGGATCATGAAACTCATTACGTGGTCCCGCCTTAATTCCATTAAGCAAAGGGAAAGCTTATATTTGCCGGATTTTATAATGGATATTTCGACAATAAAACAAGTTTAAACATTTTTTTCTACTAAAAAAGTGTGAAAACCTGTTTAAAATTACCTACTAAATGTTTTAATTTTACAATATGTAAACCTTTTAAGCCGAAAATAAGGTTTTATTTCAAATCCCAGCCAACCCTGTTTTCGCTTCTTGGTGAAGGGGTTGGATGGGGTATGAAAGCTAATACTCGGACCACGCAATGCCCAATCGTTGTGGCTTTAAAGTAGAATACCGTTTACTCCTGTGCTAAGGGTCGTGCGAGATATTGCAAATTATATTACCTATCATGAACCGACTTTTCTCTCTTGTTTGTGTTTGTTGCTTTCAAGGGATCCCCTTTTCAGTATGTATTGACTTTCACACTAGCGTTTGTTTAGTGGTGTGTGGCGGCTGTAAAGAGTCGCCCCGATTACAAATGAATAATGTTACTACTTACTGGTCCTTTGTGATCATCAAGCCCAATCGTTGTGGCTTTAAAGTAGGATACCGCTTAAGCCGGTGCTAGGGGACGTGGGAGGTGTTGCACATTATATTACCCTTAAAGTTTATGAACAATCAATAAAAAATAAATATTTGTTGCTTCCAAGGGATCCCCTTTTCAGTATTTATTTTAGTTAAACGAATATATTTGCCGTGATATATGTATATTATTTAAATGTCAAAGTTGACTTTGACAGAAAAAACTCCATACAAAGAACATAATAACTCGATGAATGATACAAGGTATAATGGAATGATAAAGATGAAAAATACACAATCATATGAAAACAATAATATTAAAATATACGTCTTTTTCTAAAGTGTTTTTATTTATTGAATAAAACACGTTAAATATTTTAGGTTTTGCCACATGCATATTATAGTGTGACGGACGACGGACGACGGACGGACGGATGACAACGACACCCCATTAAGACAAAATGATCCCTAGGTGTCTGCCATGCTACGCAGACGACACACAAATAAAACAGCACCATCAGTGGCTGTATTAATTAGTAAAGTGAGGCATAGGTAGAATATTCATGTATAGTTACTTCTTTAAATTGAATAATACATGCTTGTGTGCTTTAAATTAAATATTATGTATGTATCCTGTACAATTTGGTCAATCAACCAATAATGTTTTTGACTTATTAGATATCAGTGCGTTGCAATTCTATTTTCTGGTGCATTAAATGTTTTGTTGCATTAAAATTGACATTGCAAAGGACCATTAAATGGCCATAAAATTGAATAACTAATGTGATAAATCTAATACAATAATGCATGTGTTAAAGGTGGGTACACCAAGCTTTTTTTTTTAAAATAACCAAACATCTTAAACGTGTTCGAATTCATGATAAACATTTCGTATAAATAAACATAAAGTGTTACCACAGTATTATTCATGTCTATAGTTTGAATTCATCATATATTTTAAATGGAATTGGGCGTAAAATGCGTGAAATAGAGTTTAATTACCAGTGTTTTTGAGATACCGGAAATATTTCTCGAGGGAGAAAAAATGCTCCGATATAAGAAAGAGTGCTTTTGCACGAGTTCTTATATCGGGGCAATTGCCGAGGGAGAAACATTTCTCCAATATAATATATTACTGTTCACAAGGAATTATTTCGTAAAACACGTTGTAATTTGTTGGTTCATTCGTTATGAATGCTATAAATAAAACAAAACATTTGAGGAAAACAAACATTGAAGATTAGTGTTTAAAACTGAGATGTGGTTTGACGTTTCATTACTAGTTATATCCAGTAAAATGAGGTGATCTGCCTCTTACGCCATCCGTAAGAATCGACAGTTTCTCACTTGAAAAGTCAAGCTCGAAGTGGGATTCGATCCCGCAGCGGTGAGAGGCGAGACAGTTTGAGACGCAGCGTCTTTGCTATCCCGGTCAAGGAGGCGATAACTCTGTTTAGTATAGTTGTGATTAAATATATTTTCACTATCGCTGTCAATGGGCCAGCGTGACTCAGTGGACGGCTCTAAATAACCTATAATGTGTTGATGAGCCGTTACAAAACATTCAGTTGAAGTCGAAGTACACTCACACTGTCAATTTATCCTCTAAGGCTATCATAACCCATTGCAATTATCTGAATAAACGTTATTACATATATCACTTATAACATATCACATGCGTCTTAAAAGAGACGATGAAAACTACATGCTACATTAAATTGCTTTTGTGGCCAAAATGCATGTTTTAAGAAAAAAGGGGCTAACTCTCTTCTGTTATGAACTTTTCAAAAACATCTTTGTTTGGACTGTTGTTGGCGTCTATCTAATTATTCATAAAACATCATTATTTGTTTTCCTGTATTGTTGTCTAGACAATCAGCATCAACATCAGCGAACGTTTCTTTTTTTGCTAAAACACATGTTGGTGTAGTATATACCATAGGGTAATGATATAAACATATGCATGTATGCAGGTTGATGAAAACGCTACGCTTGATTGGAGTACCCTTTCTTCTAATTAAAACAACAGGGCTGGCGTGGCGCAGTCGGTAGCGCGGCGGAATTGTAACCGGAGACCCTGGGTTCAATAATCCGGGTGCCACTGAGTTTCGTCGGTGTGTTCTTGGGGAAGAAACTTTCTCTCAGCCTCGTAAACCGAGTGGTCCCGTGTATCGGTCTATCCTCCGAGCACGTTAAAGAACCATAGGAATCTATTCGATATTAAGAGTAGGGCACGGTTCCCGAATTCTTATGTATCCTTCCCCTCTCTCTGGGGCGGCTCTAAATAACCTATAGTGTGTTGATGAGCCGTTAAACAACATTCAATTCTAATTAAAACAGATAAAAAAAAGGTATTCAAATTAAGCGGTTGATGTGTATGCATGGTATTGTGCATTTTTAAATTAGAACAATAAAATAAGACAACATTATATCATCTACCATTATACTGGAAGGGATATAGTGTCATGCCTTTTATATTTATCACGTCTATCTGCTTAATTCTGCCGAGAAACACGGTGCCTGAAGTAAAACCTTATCTCGGCAGTCTATCCCGTCACTTCTTTTGATGACGTCAGCACTTCTTTTGATGACGTCAGGGTATATTTGATTACATCTGGGTAGTCAGTGGGAACGCCAGTAACTAATTATTCAGCTTTTTTGATCATTTTGATTCTCCGCGACAGGGATTATTTTTTTAGTGTTTGCCGGACTATTTCATTAAAAAAATCACAAAACGCCGCCATTTTCTTTTTGTAAAAACGTCGATTCAGACCGCAGTTATCAATTTTACGCGTACCTAGTTTACAGGAGTGAACACTTTTTGTAACATGTCAGTTTTGGATTACGTCATCAATACGTAGAATGTGTTTACACGTTGGTAAACGTTGAATCCACTGTGTTTCGATAGCGATATCTGATGCAGGGTGTTCACACTGGGATAAACAATTGGAAATATACACAGGTTAACGTAATGACGGAAACAGTTGACTGTCTTAGAACTCTGCAGGCAAATAACACGTGAGTTCAAATGTGTACATGTACAACTCTTTTTGCAGTGTTTTCTTGAAATTTGCCAAGCACATCGATGGTGTTAATGTTGACAAACTGTCTAAATAGTAAACATAACTGGATCAGGTGACAGTTGTTGATTTCATTGAATTATTCATATGATTCCTCTCTCAGAATCATTCTTGTTTGTATAACAAGACCTGTAGCCATAGACATGAGGCCCTTCCAGGGGTGGTCCATGTTCCCTTGTTCCCTGACAATACGACCCGGTGATCTCCAAAACGTTTTGCTTTGTTCCCCAAAACTATGTTCCCTTGTTCCCCAAAACCGCTGGGAGACCCTCAGCCCTGAACCCTGTGAAGGGGTATCTTATGGTATGCCTGTAATGGCCAGTGTCAAACCCCACATATGCTGCATGGCCATGGGACACAGCAATTCCTAAACCACATCCCTGCCACCCCCTTCTCTACATTTACCCACAGGCAGCTGACGCATACCCTCCCCATGGACTTTTTACCCTTCTTTGAAGAAGCCTGTAAAAGGCCTATTCCCCACTCTCATTTCTTTTTAAAAGCATGCAGACTTCCCCACTTTTTAAACTTACCTTGGAAATTCCATATGTATCCCGGCACAACATTTATGTATTCCACTCCCAATTAAGAGCAAAAGGCCCCTTCCCCAAAACTGGTAAAAAGGCCCTGCTGCCCCCACCACTATCCCCAACCCCCTTCCCCTCTCTTCTACGTCCCTCCCGCATATTTTCTCTACAAACCCTACTTAAAATGTGTTCAATGAAATGCTAAATACTGCAACACTTGGTTTAAAAACAAAATATACACTACATCCCAGTTCTATTTTATGTGACTGACTCTGCTAAAGTGATCTGTGTACCATGATCAGGGCTTTTTTACCTTATGTAACAGAGACACCTCTAAAAGGCCTCTTTCCCAGTTGAGAACTTGACTGTTTTTTCCCCAGTTGTGGCAGAAATATTTGCCAATCAAAAAGCAGCAGTGTCTCAGAATTTGAGAAAAAGCATTAATTCTGCAATGTGTTTTTGTCTGTGGAGTCAGTTCTGACTGAGAAACAGTAATTATAATAACTGTTGGCTGAAAATATAAATAAAGCATAGTATTGTCAAATTTACTTAATTGGTAAAATATTACATCTTTCCTAAAATGAGAAATAAGCTCGTCTTTTTTCCCCAAAATGGACAGGCCTGGGCCTCTTTCCAGTTTTGTGGAAAAAAGCCCTGATGAACACATTTTCTAAGTAACAGTACATAGAAATAAGAATTGAATACATAGATCTATCTAATTATTATTTAATTTCAGCGAAATGTTCAGATCCAAATGAAATTTGGCAATTTCGTTTATTCACTGTGTCATTATCTTTTTCATAGGGAGACATCAGTCTCACAGACATGATGCCTGCATCTTACATATTCTGATCTGAAATGCGACTCTTGGTTGGATGAGGTGAGGTTGGAGGAGCTCACAAAAACAAGATGAGGTTTGTAAGCAGAACTTATTTGTATGGTGGGGAAGCATTTCACATCAATGCCAAAAAAAATAATAAAATAATAATAATTAGATAAATCTAGTTAAAACACCTGGAAACCTTATCTTGAAAGGTGAAACTGAGAGACAGTATTAAAGCATGAAAAGGATCTTAAACAATACATACGTTCTCAGTATTAAAAAACAACAACATTTGGTAATCTTTTTCAGTAAATTCTATATTGACTAAGACCGAATTAAATATACAGGTCTGTGTTTACTGTATTAAACCAGACAAACTCCCTTAATACACTGCTGACTCCTCTTTTTATTGGGAATAAAATAATAATCAGTTATTCTGAGGTAAAAAAATAATATAATCTGTTTTAATATGTTTAAGCTTGCAGCCAGTCAGATTCTTCTTTATTTAATGATCTTGTGGTCTAAATATAATTCATGGAGTAAAAAAATGATAAGTAAATATTTGATACCAAATAAATATACTGGCCCACTTTTATTGACAATGATATGTAAACACAGATTTAATTTTTATTTTATTTGGCCTGTATAGGTTCTATATAAAATACATATTTTGTATATTATTAATAGTGATCAAGTTTTAGTATTTCATGTACACCAGATATTTAAGTTGTAATACTCAGTGTTTGCATTTTCTTTATTTTTCAGACAAGATGCTGCCATTTTCACAACACAAGGTTACGGTTTACAACTGTAATGGATCCAAGTATTGAACAATAAATTGAATGGATTATCTCGAACTACATCTACAGTTCTTGTTCTCAACACTAATTGACACTCATGTTTTTCACAAGGATCTGTGCATGCTGGTTTTCCTCCCATATGCATTTAGCGCTGCCATCCATGCCAATGAGAGTGATGTGAAAAGTAGTTTTGCTTATTTAATACTCAATAAAAAAAACACTCATCATTTCATTTGAGACGTTGAAGTACACAGATTTATTGAACTGACTGTTACGTCTACATATAACGGAGAATACATGTTGATGCTGAACTATGTTCAAAACCTGTGACACAACTTTAAAAAAACACAGCATAGGGTTGTAACTTGTTTTATTAACATATTAATTATGGACCTTAAAGGGACAAACAGCAATCTTGATTTGCTGAAAAGCTAACAACTCGCAGCGTCCCATTAGTTTTTCTACATAATTCACATTTTTGCAATCATTAATATTAATACTAGAATAGTGCAAAGCTAATAGTTGTTATTATATTACTAAACTGTTGATAATATTGCACCAATAATTTATACATTTCACTCACAGCCATTACCAGTATGTATTATATGTTTGACATGCCTATTAAACAAATGATCACTTTTTCAGTTGAATGACTTATGAATTCATTAAACCTGAGTATATCCAACATTTAAACAACACTTGACCTCCCTATAATATATATATCTGAGCCAGTGGACATGGCAGACGCTTAGGGATCACTTTAAGCTCTGTCAGCTCTCATGTAAGATCCTCTATTACCTATGTTCATGAAACACACATTTTCGTCTTACTCTATGAAAATATGTATAACGTTCTTCCTTAGCAATTATTCAATGCTATTGACATGTTCAATAACTATGAATTTTATTTTGGCAAAGTTGTGGTTAGAGCATAATATTATGTACATTGAATATGAAAATGAAACGCATTACGTATTTGAATAGACAGACGCCTATAGTCTTCCAGACCGCCTCCAATCCATTTAAAATAAATCAGGAATGATAAATGTCCTTGCTGGCAAAAGCACATGACAGATTTGTGTGTTATAATACATGATGCTGTTTTTCGTGCTTTTCTCATTTTGGCGACCATCTTAAAATTTTAAGTACGTTAGAAAATTAAAAAATAGAAGAAGCTGCACAGTAACCGATTTATAAGTTAAATATAGTAAGGCCAAACAAAAAAATAGGTGTGTTTCCTATTGCATGCTCTAAAAAAATAGGGTCGTTAGGTAGGCATTTTCTTTTCTTTTTTTTCCTTTTTTTTTCGGAGCAAGATGTTGTGAGATTCTACATGTATTTATATCATAAACCCCATTCAAGTTGATGATACAGCTGAAAGTTTCTCTGTGATGTCAGTTTACCTCGATATATTGTGATAAAATCATTGTTCAGAACAATTTTTTTTTTTTCGTAAAAAGTTTTAGGGTCGGCCCCTTAAAAATAGGGTCGGTCGGGCCACCGGAAACACAGATATTTTTTTTTTGCCTAATGTATATAAGTAAATATACAATATTAATAGCTCTTATTTATCCCATGTTGAGACGACACACAAGCTAGACCACGAGACAATATACGTTTTAATTGAATTGAATGTTGTTTAAAGGCTCATCAACACAGTATAGGTTATTTAGAGCCGCCCCAGAGAGAGGGGAAGGAATACATAGAAATCTGGGAACCTGCCCTACTCTTGTTATCGAATAAATTCTTACGGTTCTTTAACGTGCTCGGAGGATAAACCGATACACGGGACCGGATACATGTAAGTGGTCGATTGCCAATCATGTGTTCTTGGTATCTCAGATGTAAAGGCTTTCAAAAAGAGGCCTCGGTTCACAGTGGAAAAGGAGTTGAACCTAAGGAGCTGGAGCCCTGGTGATGGCATGTCTAATGGGACTATTCACCCATCTTACTTCCCTCTGCGGTCGCTGTTCAAATCAATAAAGCCCTAGTTCATATTATATTTGCGTCGACAATCCAAATGGCCTTTAAAATACATTTAAAATCATAGTTCGCATTTTAGATTAATTCTGTCCATTTAAAAAAAATGTGCCGGGTGAGGGTGGGGCGAGGGTGGATGGGTCGAAAGGATAATAGCCAATGATACTTTTTTTAAAGGCTCTTCGACCAAAATAAATAAATAAAAACACACGTCCTTTCGACGGACAATTAAACAATTGTCCGCGTGACCTTTTCACCCTGTGATTATACTAGTACAAGCATTGTGACGTCACAATTCTGTGTTGGAATGTGGTCTTCGGGGAAACACGGTATTGATTTTTTTGCAATATTTTCAATAACAATCGAGTTTAAAATATATCATGTTAGCATAAATATTTTGTCTCTTATCGACTGTCTGTTCACTACAATATATCAGGTAATTTCAGAATTTATCACACACAAAGCTGACCGATGTATTGCATGCTGTATTACATGCCGTGTAACAAAACTACACAAAAACAACGTTCGAAACGCTTGCGTAAAACAGTGACCAAACGTTTTTTTGGGTAGAAACTTTTTTCAAATTCTCTTGAAAATTCACATACTGCCAGAGGAAGGATTAAACTCATCGTTCATGTTCTTGTCTTTTTTCTCGCTGTTAAAATCTTCATACAAATCGAGACACAAAATATAAAAATTGAAGTCGATCGATAAACAGCAGACATTTTGCTCTTTCGCATGTTTGTTGACTGAAATAATTTTCACAATAACACAGCATAGACCTAAATTTATTTTTAAAAGTAGGCCATGAACATGATGGTTATTTTATAAGGAAATGACTTGTATAAATTATGTTTTAATTGTAGTAATAAAAATATGATTCTGAAAGGTTTTTGTATGAAGCACACGGTTGAAGGGAGTCTCACTTTTCTGTGTGTAATTTTATGAACGGTCATGAAACGTTTTTTGGGGTAGAAAAAAGTACTTTTTCCAAATTTTGATGAAATTTTACAGACCTGTAGAGGAAGACTTTTTCTTGACTTTAATGCTTTCGTCTTTTTTCTCGCTATAAGAACAAACTGTAATTATCAATTTGATTAAAAGCTAAAATTTCACATAAATTTTCGAAACGATCGGTAATTTGTAAAAGCCTAGAAATCGTATTTTTAATAAAAAAGAATCGACAAAACACGTAAAAACTTAAAATTCATTCTGTAACAAACGAATCGATGCATTTGTGTATGAGGGTCATCATTGTACATTGTCAGTTGAATACAGTTTACATCACTGGTGTCATTTTGACCGCCATCCTGAAATCTGCTCAAAACGCAGTTTGTTTACGTTTTTTGCGCGTGAAGTTTTTAAGTAAATATCCCTCCGCGACGGCTTGGCGCTCCCACTGAGTATTGAACGGAAAAAACGTGGAAAAAATGGGAAAAGAAGTAAATTAAACTATTTTAAACGTTCAACATAATAAATAGAATATCATGTTAGTGCCTGATCGTATCCAGTTTATCAGGTTCGGCACGAACAAAATGAAGCCCTCGGCACAGCCTCGGAATTCATTTTTTTCTCGGCCTCACCTGAGGCTGATGAACTGGATAGGATCAGGCGCTAACATGATATTCTCTATTTATCCGACATCCCGCCAACCAGCCTGTTTTAGAATTAAGCAGGCTAGCATGCTACAGAGGATGCCTAAAAGTCAAAGGGTACATAAAAAGCAACGGTAAACTGTTATATAGAAGAATATCATGCTTGTGCCTGATCCAATACAATTTATCAGGTGAGGCTGAGAAAAAAGTGAAGTCCGAGGCTGTGCCGAGGCCTTCATTTTTTTCGTGCCGAACCTGATAAACTGGATACGATCAGGCACTAACATGATATTCTATTTATCATGTTGATCGTTTAAAATTATTTGATTTACCATTTTTTTTATTTTTTTCCACATTTTTTTCCGTTCAAAACTACACAGACGTCATCAAATATACCCTGACGTCATCAAAAGAGTCGCTGACGTCATCAAAAGAAGTGCACCTGATGAGATCGGAACGTAACTGCCGAGATAAGGTTTTATCTCAGGCACCCTGTTTCTCGGCAGAATTGTGCAGATCGAAATGATAAATATATATATTGCGTCTACACATGAATAAAAAATACCGATTTTACAATCGATAATCGATCGGTTTTGGTTTTCCGATTATCGATAGTAATATTTCGGTTCGATTCCAACACTACCTCAACGTGATGTCATCAATTTGAAGTTAAATCGTGGATTATCGAATATTTAGAATATCTGTATTAAATGTTTGCATGTATGGTATGAGTAAATAGTGCGTTCTTTGACAAACACAATTAGTTTTTATAATTGATTTGTATTAAACAGAACAATTTTAGATTGCATTTAATTGATCTTTTTCATATTGTGTATTTCAGATGAATATGGTGTGTTTCGAATAGCCACTTTAACTGTTGACACAATTAAGCCTGCAATTACAAAAATACACTGTAGCCGATTGATCAGGAAGCCACAACCGCGCTACCAATTAAAACGCGATATTTTTGTCACAGAAGCACAGCTGGGCGTCCGATACCAATCCATTTTTTATTAAAGAATAAACATAAGAACCCCACTTGAATTTATTGTTTTTTGACAAACTAAATAAGCGATGTATTATGACAATCAATATTTCAGTAATTTTACGAGACTTGAGTAATTACTATGTAAATATTCACAGCGTTCTAGCTACTTGCCATGATATATTGGAAGTCCGTATTTATGTTTCGTTACTATGCTTTACTGCGCCAAATTTCCCGGTTTGTGAGGTATTTTATTTGTCTAGACAAGGTTTAGGTACTATTTTAGGTTTATTATGTATATTATAATATTAATATAAAGGCATATTGTGGATCAGAAGTTATTTCAATATAAACATTGCCAGACGTACATGCTGTCAGTAGGGCACTGTTTTTATAAATTTGAATTAAATCTATTTATCAATCGTGCATAGTTTGATAAAGTTAAATTAAAACAATACTTTGTTTTATAACAGTTCTGTCATTCATGAATAATTTGATACATTTAAATACAAAACCTACCTGACAGCTGTGCAGAGTTTGATAAAGCTAATTAAAACAATACTTTCCTTGATAACAGTCAGTCGTGCATAGTTTGATACATTTAAATATTAAATATACCTGTCAGCTGTGCAGAGTTTGATAACGCTAAATTCAAATACTATATTTCAATTTTGCATAGCTAGATAAGGTTAAATTTAAAAAATAGTCCCACAAACCAGATGTATTTAAAAATGTGCGGTGTTCAATATTATGTATTAATACTTTAAAGTAGCTTTCCCGCCAACTAACGTCAAAATGACACTTCAAAACTATTTATCAAAACTCTATCCAGGTGTTCAGGCCATATATGATGTTTATGTACCGATTAAAAGTAAAGATTTATTAACGGGTTCTTAAACTACTCATGATTGAATATGCGTAAAATGAATTATGAGTTGGTAACTCTTAATTCGATGCTCCAGTTTTGGGGTTTCGTCTGGTGGTTATTTAAAGCCGTTTAGTTTGGATTCTCAAAATGTGTAAATAGGGAATTCTCACCCGAGGGTCAGAATTGCAACCAGGGACGAGGCTCTGCCGAGTTCCTGGTTGCAATTCTTATCCTGAGGGTGAGATTTACCTATCTGACATTTATAAACTCGTGATGGATTTTTTTTCTCCCATTATGCGCTTAGTACAGGCATACTTCAAACACTGTATTTGATTAAATACGATAGAATAAGGCGACGTCAATAACGTGACGTCATGACGTTTCATGTAAGAGTCACATGTCATGTGGTTATATCACATGAGGAAAACACCTATCTCACATGTCTAGAAATGGGATAAATATATAATATATACCTTGTCGACAGTAGGTTTAGAAAATAAACCTACTGTCGACAAGGTAATAGTGTATATATGTTGTAAAATGTGGCTGTATAGCTACTTTAAATCGAAAACCTTTAACTGGTTGTCATTTAAACCGTTTATTGATAGTACTTGTAGCGTTTATTGTTTACTGAGTACGATATAGATAATCGATCATAATTACCTTTCTTATAATTACAGTAATAATTATTATAAATGGATAATTCAATCTATCTTATCATAGTAACAATTATAGTAGTAGTAGAAAAGATTTTTCCCTTTAATTGGTTATGCTGAACTATCGTATGACACTATTAAATGGTGTATTGTGTAGTACAGTTGAACTTAAACGATACAATTATGGGTATACAGGGGGAAATATTATTTTTGCATCGGTAGAACCGGATTTGTTAACCCACATAATAATATTGACAGCTATGGTTTCTGAATTGATAACATTTATATAGGTAATAAAAATGCAGGAAAGCGGTTTATAAAACTCGGGGTTAACAACACCAATTTGTGTCTAAAAGGATTTTTGACCAGAAATAAAACATTGTTCTTTTTCAAAGACTTTGCGATAATTGTTTTATAGATGAAAAAACACATCAATGGTACAATCTTTCCACATACAGACGAGTTTTGGTTTTTGCTGGCACCACTTCCGCCTCACCCCACCATCCGCCCCCTCCACCCACCACACACACACACACAGTCAGTCATAGCACTACTGATTTTTAATCGGGGCGAATTTTTACAGCTGCCACATCACATTAAACAAGCGCTAGTGTGAATGTCAATAATAGTGAAAATGGATTCTTTAGAAGCAACAAACATAAACCAGATGGAAGATTAGCGGACTTTTTTTGAGTTCATGACCATGAGACGTAATATTATGTGCAACACCTCCCACTATACCTAGCACCGGCTCAAGAGGTATTCTACTTGAAAGCCACACATATTGGGCATGATGATCCCAGTGGATCAATAAATAATACCACCTTTGATATTTAGTCGGGCCGCCACATAGCACTAACTAATTCTAATATGAATGTCATAACATACTGAAACGGGAATCCCTTGGAAGTAACAAACACAAACAATACATACTGAAACGGGGATCCCTTGGAAGCAACAAACACAAACAAGATATAAAAATAGCAGACTCGGTTTTATTGAGTATGTTGATGAGAGATAATATAAGCTGCAACATCTCTCCTGCTCACTAGCACCGGCTTAAGCGGCGTTCTAATTAAAAGCCACAAAGATTGGGCATGATGATCCCAATGGATCAATAAGCAACACCACTACTGATCTGTAGTCGGGTCGACCTTTTACAACCGCCACAGAGCTCTAAACAAACGTGTGAATGTCAATAACTACTTAAAATGGACCCCTTGGAAACACAAACAAAGGATGAAACTAGCAGACTCTGTTTTATTGAGACTGTTCATATGATGCAAAACCTCTCACGCTCTCTAACGCATGCTTAGAGCTACATAGTCCCTATTTTAACTGGTAATAACTCATGAATATGAATGAGTCACGTGTGAAGTAGTTTCAAATCGACGAACACACCAAAAGTCAGTATAAAGGCAGACATCGATGAGTAAAAGTTCTCATTCCAGTTCAGACCATCGAAAAGGCAGGACCTGTTGCGGCTGTCTGGAGCAAGGTGACGCCGCAACACTAGCCGCTGTCTGGAATCTCCTCACCGTGGATAGTTGTGTACATACAAACAACTAAGTACCACGCTGCGGAAACATATCATGCTGTACATATGTTTTTAACCAACGATATATTTAATGTGGCCCTAAAGAGGGACGATTGATAAACTTCTACTGAAAACTACCGTCGCCGAGATACAACTTGTCACTGCAGCTCCCGCAGGAGACAAGGGGACTTACGGCATCACCACGGACACCGAATGCTGGAATAACCCTGCGAGATGTCCACCTGTCGTATGATGTACGGGACCCTGAGGGTTTTGAAATTACCATTATACGACGGTGTGGATACCGGAGGAACCATCACCAACAGATTCATAGGCAGCACGTGCAGCCGGATCGACCTACTTGGGACTCATTTGGCGCTACTAATCTGCTGAGTGGCTGAGACGATTTCGAGCCGGCAATCGGAATGACCTAGTCACAAGTTGCAGGCAATCCGATTGGCCAAAATCCACAGTAAACCTCTTTGGACGAGGGACGTCACCTTCACCTGGACCGGACTCTCTTGCAACCATAATCATCTTTGAAATGCTCGCCAAAAGGACTTGTTCCATAGGGCGAGGGTAAATAAAAACATGTACTACTACTAAAATTTCACATATTTATTTAGCCTCCGTACAGGTAACATCGCTTTAGTATATATGTGATAAAAAAAATAGTTGCCCGGACCGGGATTTGAACCACAGCTTTGCACTTTTAAAGGGACACAAGGCAGTCTTGATTTTTTAAAAACTGACGGCGTCCTGTAAATTTTTCTCTTAACTTGCATTTGTTCAATCATTAATATTAATTGTTAGAATAGTTCAAAGCAAATTGTTTTTATATATCACTAACTTTTTATAATATTGAACCAATAATATATTTAAACATTTGGTAAAATAGTGAAGAAAATAGAAATCTCAATTTTTTATTTAGTTATATGCAAGCAGTTTTAAACTCAAAATGACACAGGATAACTAAATCGAGTAGCAAATTTTCATGTTTAAATAAAACTTAAGATTGCCATGTGTCCCTTTAAGTTTTGAAGGATGTACGCTGAAGCACTAGACCACTGTCTATACAGTAAATGATTTCCTGCGTTATATTTCCTCGCTTAAATACCCGATTTCGACATGAGCTGGTGAACAAAAAGTTACAAAAGTTACACGCCTACAAAAGAAGAAATCGACTGATATAGAGACTGTATGGCTTTAAATACCCGATTTCGACATGAATTGAATTGAATTGAATGTTGTTTAACGGCTCATCAACACATTATAGGTTATTTAGAGCCGCCCCAGAGAGAGGGGAATGATACATAGGAATCCGGGAACCTGCCCTACTCTTATTATCGAATAGATTCCTATGGTTCTTTAACGTGCTCGGAGGATAGACCGATACACGGGACCGCCCGGTTTACGTCCCCATCCGACGGACGAGGCTAAGGTAAAGTGTCTTGCCCAAGAACACACCGACGGAACTCAGTGGCACCACGGAGGATTGAACCCGGGGCCTCCGGTTACAAATCCGCCGCGCTACCGACTGCGCCACGCCAGCCCCTTTCGACATGAAATGTGTAAAGAAATACTTACCTTGTCTAATGCATAGCAAGAAGGCATTTGTACAAGTAGCATATTTTTGAATGACATTGGGCTGAAACAATATACATATGGAAGTTTGTTTTATTTGGCATTTTCTAGTGATGTCAATGAAGTCATCCGTTGTATCAAATGTTTGATCGTGTTCATTTGTTTTTTTCCTTAAACTTTTGTAATGAGCACGTGTCAACCCTCAATATTCAAGAAGTATTGTAAACATTGACATGTCATTTTCGATTGATATATTAATGTGTGGTTCTATTAAAATTATGAATGCAGTTATCGAAAACACTCCCTTAAACAAGGGCCATAAAACGATAGGGACATTGGACATTGCTGAATACCAAGGTGATGATTCAGTTTAAAAATTATTATTTTATGTCACGTAGACAGATGGTATTAATGATCCTATCCACTATGGAGCTGGTGTCAATATTCATACTGATAATTGTAATTATTAATTAACTAAATTATATAAGCCCTATGTTTCTAGAAATTCTACGACGTCTCCGTGGCCCTGGGGTTAACTACGTTGCGTTGTAAACCTTCTCGTCTCTCCAACCACTGCGGGTTCGAATCCCACTGGGAGCTCGACTTGTAAGTGAGGAAATGTCGATTCTTAGGATGGCAGGACTACAGTACTGGTTCTACCCAGTAACAGTGGGTGGTCTGCACCCATCAAAAAAATCAACCGTCATATTATACAATTATGGACTTTTCAGCTGTTATACATGATGTGATATGCACCAAAAAAATCATTATTGACCGAGGCGATAGCCGAGGTCAATAATGATCAAGCTGTTATACATGATGTGATATGCACCAAAAAAATCATTATTGACCGAGGCGATAGCCGAGGTCAATAATGATTTTTTGGTACATATCAACATCATGTATAACAGCTGAAAAGTCCATAACTGTTTTATTATATAACCCTCAATTTACAATTATATAAAACAGGTCAATATCAAAAAAACAATTATATAAAACAGGTCAATATCAAAAAAACAGGTCAATATAAAAAAAACAGGTCAATATCGCTAGATATTTTTTCTAAAAAATTACTTTTTAGCCAATGAAAACGCGTCTATTTATAGGTTATATAATAAATAACCTTACATGTGTTGAAAGTGTTGAAAATGACGTAATACACCATACAAACAAACTAACGACGCAAACTAGGCTAATTATATGAACCGGAAGTCGGCCAATATGGAAAAAAGCAAGTCCAATATAAAGGAACACGCAAATACGAGCTTTAAGTGACGTCATTCACGCGCTTTAAGTGACGTCATTCACGCGCTTTAATTGACGTCATTCATGCTCGATAATCACACAATGAACGAAATTATACCAGTACTATAAATAAATGAAAATCCTGTCAAAATAATTTTATTAAAATAAAACACTCTGAAGTGGGAGTTAATTATTAAAATTGTCATTAAGTAAGTGTTTTAATATTGTCCGAGTTATTGGTCCTCGGAATCTCAAATTGGTCTGCGACCTTTGGTCTTGAACCAATAAGTGGACCAATATGAAATAATCATTTAATTGATAACATCATATTATAAATGACATATCAATATTTCTGATCAGTCAAATTGACTACATATGAATTGATTTTATTTTGTATTGTTACAACCTATGTTTGTTTTATGCTTTAACGGTACACATGCACACAATTGCCATGGTGTGATCCATTAATTTAGCTTTTTACGGACTAACGCTAAAAGAGTTTCTTAAACAGGGCAAATTTGTCTGTCTTTTAAGGGTTGTTTGCGTAGTTATTTAAGAACGATGTATATTTATATTTAAAGGTCTCCCCATTGAAAATTGAATAAAAGGAAGCATAGGTAAATATGCACTTGGCTTCATTATTAACAAGGGCGGAATTTTAGCAGCTAACCGTCATTTATAAATCTTTGAGGGCGAATTAAGTCAATATTTGCTCTTTTACTCCAAATATTTTGGAAGTACGAAAATGAATTATGAAATATTCGATATACCATTAGTGCCATGTTGATGAATACGGTCTGCAGTAGTAGGATGTTTTATTTAATTATAAATGATACTACGCTTTCTTAGTGACACATAGACATATTAGTGATACATGGACATATTAATGATTCCGGATTTTGTTTATTATTATAATCCATCGATTCGTCATTAACATGTGATAAGGATCGCAATTATGGAAAATATAGCATTTGGGATGAACTAATTTTGTCAAAAATCAGGTAAAAGTGTATACTTATTGAAATGTTCTTATTTACATACACACTGCTGACAACAAAACAACAAAAAACAAACATTTATCTACTAAGATTTTAAAAGACATATATTAATATGTATATGCCAACCTCTTGATGAAATTAAATACAGCAATGATTTCATTCCTTAAAATATGCTTTCAAAGTTTAAATCCGCATATTTTTAAAACGGTCCCCTGATGCGTCTTTTAACGACACTGTGTATTTTCTTATCCGTACATGTATGTATGTATATGCATTATATGGATTAAACTGTTTGAACGTTATACAGGATTATCAAACATCCTTAATACCATTTTTAACCTCCATATTTAATAATTGTCAAGCTGTTAGCATACGCTGTTTATTTAAGTATAAGTAGTACTACGCTTTCTTAGTGACACATAGATACATTAGTGATACATAGATACATTAGTGATACATAGATACATTAGTGAAACATATATACATTAGTGACACATAGATACATTAGTGACATATAGATACATTAGTGATACATAGATACATTAGTGATACATACATACATACATACATACATTAGTGACACATAGATACATTAGGGACACATACATACATTAGTGACACATAGATACATTAGTGACACATAGATACATTAGTGATACACAGATATATTAGTGATACATATATACATTAGTGACACATACATTAGTGGCACATAGATACATTCGTGATACTTAGATACATTAGTGATACATAGATACATTATTGACACATAGATACATTAGCGATTCATAGATACATTAGTGACACATATATACATTAGTGACACTAGATACATTAGTGATACATAGATACATTAGTGACACATATATACATTAGTGACACATAGATACATTAGTGACACATATATACATTAGTGATACATTAGTGACACATAGATACATTAGTGATACATAGATATATTAGTGATACATAGATACATTAGTGACACTTAGATACATTAGTGATACATAGATACATTACTGACACATAGATACATTAGTGATACATGGTTATATGATGTTATGATTCGCGATTTACTTTTTATTCTTTTCCATTGATTGGTCATTATTATGTGATGAGGGAAAAAGTTTGAAAGCAATTATAGAAAATATAGCATTTGGGGTGGGCTAATTTGGTCAAATAACAGGTATTTTTTTGAAACAGATGTATACGTATTAAAATGTACTTATTTACGTAAACACCACTGCCAAAAAAAAAAAGACATAAAAAAAACCCAAAAAAAAAACACCTAAGGTTTTACATGACATACGCTATGTATATGCCAACCTCTTGATGGAATTAAATACAGCATTCTTTTCTTAAAATATGTTTTTAAAGTTTAAATCCGCATATTTTTAAAACAGTCCTGTGATGCGCTTTTTAACTCTGTTTCTTAGCTGTATATGTATGTTGCATTATGTTTCGGAATCGGTTAAACCGTTTGAACGTCATACAAGATTATCGAAAGTCCTTGATACCGTTTTAACCTCAAAATTTAATAATTGTCAAGCTGTTATCAAATTTGTATATCCATTCTTATGGAATGTTTTATTATCTATGCAATATCACAGATTAGGATTCGATTTATGGATTTTGGAGCTTTTCATATTGTAACTAAATCGGCATGTGTTAGCGTTCAATGGATTTTAGTTATTATTATATATAATTTGACTCGTGAAGTTTTCTTACTTTGAAGACTTTAAAACTTAAGTTGAAAGTCATTTATTGAAAACTCTCGGTTAAAACACATGCACGTTGTCATCTGCTTGTGTGGCCCCCGAATTACCGTTCGTCTATGTTTCTGGTTTAAGCCTATAGGCAAATCGACAATTGTTGATGTAGGATATTCACGACAAATATATCTGCTAACGTTGAATAAGCTAATGGTGTGAACTTATAGGAATTTCTATTGAATATTGTATTTCACTTGTATGGTATAGCTAAACAAACGATATATGGCTTTTCTTGTATAGTGGATAGGGGAGGGAACTCGTCTGGGCTTTGCACTAGTGGCGAAGGAGTGTACTCCCTTATCATGTGGAACGAGACTTCTCCATTATCGTTGAAGCTAGTGAGCCAACACCACAGAAATGTCTAGTTATTGATAAACAAATTTATTGTTCCCTCCCCCACACACACCACACTCCCTCCTGTCAAAGTAATAAAGACATAAATCAGAAAAAGAAAAAAAAGTCTTTGGTTTATGAATTTACATAATATATAAACTCCTTCCTCTCCATTTAATTAGAATGTACATAATATGCTATCATAATTTCCCACTTATAATTGTGATCAAATAGATATGTATGTTACCTGAGATGTAAATAAATAATATATATGTGATGTTCTGTTCTGTTCTATATACATGCATACACGTTAGATGTATTTGTCTGGCTCTAAGTAGCATGTTAAACATGACTGGAGCTCACACCTATTAGTCATGAGGCACTTTGCAGAATAAACATTGCACTATTCAAACAAGTTAACTTCCCAGCTAGTTGTAACTCTTTATAAGGCTATTTATTAGCTATTCCTGCATATGTATACAGTTATCGATGAGCCAATATAACGTTTGATTTTAAAACTTATTGCTTAATTCAACTCACACTTATCTCTCTTTCTCCCTCTCTTTTCGAACAATATGAGGACACGTTCTTTCTTGTTATTGTCCTTACAGTCCTACATTCACTTCTTTATAAAAACATCTATCATATTGTTTGTCTCTCCCACATTTTCCCTCTCTCTCTCTCTCTCTCTCTCTCTCTCTCTCTCTCTCTCTCTCTCTCTCTCGCTCTCTTTTCTCTCTCTCTTTTTTCTTTCTTTTCTCTTTCTCTCCCTCTCTCTCTCTCTCTCTCTCTCTCTCTCTCTCATTCTCTCTCTCTTTTTCTATTTTTCTCTCTCTCTTTTTTTTCTCTCTCTCTCTCTCTTTCTCAGTTGTAGATTATGCAACCTGTTGTATGCGTTTAAGTTATAAATACTCTTGACTACATCCGCCGTGTGTAACTATTAAGTTGGTGCCAATTATATGTATGTTCTCGTTCTCTAATTCCCGTGACGTTTACATATGCAGTTTTCGTGTGTTTTCAGAATCAATGTAATTCAACTGAGCAAAATTAAAAACGCCTTTAAAATAAATGACATGGCTATATAAAATTCTGTAGCTGAGTTATCTACACCTAATTACACTTCAAACATATAATATTTTAACGACAACGCTACGCCAACTTGTGCCTTCATGGTAAAGACAACATTCACTTTATACTAATTCAATATTTAACCTGGCATGTTAAAGTCGTCGTCCTTTATCGCACAATCCAATATATATTGACTATTATAATAGATGTTGTATAACTTTAAATATCGACCTTAGGATAGACCATTCGAGGTGCACTCTTTTATGGGTGTGTATTTTAAAAATAAAGTTACTTCCCTTAAACACTTAATGTATGTTACATATGGTTCATATTCCGGTTTGTTTAAAAACAAAAATTGTACTTTACTTGTTGTTTTGATAAAATGTACGTTTAATTTCGTATCTGTTACGTTTAGTTCCTTATCTGTTACGTTTAGTTTCGTATCTGTTCTGTAGTTTTACATTTACGCCATAGATACACGTATTTGGGGTTTAGGAAAGACCATCCATCATAACAGCATCTTCCATGAATACACACCACACTCTCAATACCCTTAATAAGTCAACACTTTCCTCTTGATCGCTCTGTTCTTCTGTTATTTCACCTAAAATATTTTAGAGAATTGCAAGCATAATAAGACAGCATACATAGGCAATATAAGTAAAACACCTAAATGATCATGCATATTTAATATTTAAATAAAAGCCTAGAAAGCCACAAAGTAAGTACTCAATGACTCGGCAGAAGCTAGAGCAACAAGAGAATAATCCGTTAAGGGTACGACAAGACAAGATAAAATATATATTTCAGAAATTCTAAAAAAAAAGTCCAATCCTAATGTACTCACTTGAACAAACCATAAACTACAATCCCATAACAATAAACACAATAGCATATATATAACTGTTTTCTTTGTTTTATTAATATATTATTTCTTTAAGGAACCCACGACAGCTAATACCAGGACAACAATGACAGGCAGCAAATCGGTTTCGAGTGAAATTGTCCTGGAGTTGATCCGACTCATATCGCAGCCTGCTTTCAAAAGAGCAGAGCATGATGTCGAACTTGTGTTGCCATGGTTACGAAAGAGGAGCGAGCTTCTTCAGAAACAAGAGAAAAGTAAGGAATATAGTATGATAAGTGACGTAGAAACTGTTTTTTTGGAACTATTTTCTATGTGTATCTTTTATTTTCGATTGTTCATTACGTATCATATACAGCTGGTGTTAGTCGTTCCAGAAGCATGGTGACTGGTGCAATATCGTACAAACAAATCGCACGATCGAAATCACAATAATGTCACAGACCATTATCTGTGTTATAAACAATTAAGACTTCATAAAATACATATGGCGATGCCCATTTCCAAGCAGCAAGGTCCACTTATTCGACATTTGTTTTCTAAAGATCTGATCGCACACTCTATTGTCGATTTTCCTGGGACCTGACCTCTCTTTCAACATGGAAAACCTTTATTTTGTAAACTCATATTCTTCTTCTTAGCTTTTATACAGCTCACCCTCTGTACTGTTTTCGTAGACATCGATATTCGTGTCGTACTTTAAAGGGACACACGGCAATCTTGATGTTTTTATCAAGCAGCAATATTTGTTCGATTCCCGTCATTGCCATATGCGTTGTGTCCCTGAGCAAGACACTTTATCTGCATTGCTTAGTACTGGTTCTACCCAGGAAGACATCGAGAGTGATTCAAATAAGTTCATAGAGCTTTCGTTACAATCGATGTAAAATAAATAAGTTTAAACTAAGCAGCAATATTAGCGTCTCTACTTATTTATCAAGGAACATTTTGACTTTAAACCGGCTTGCATATCATTAAATAAAATTTTGGGTTTTCAATTTTCTTTATTACTTTACCAAATTTTGAAATATAATTGGTACAGTATTATCAAAGGTCAGTAATATACAAAAATAATTTGGTTTATATTATTCTTATAATTATTATTAATGATTGAAATAATGCATGTTATTTAGAAAAACTAACGGGACGCCGCGAGTTTTCAAAAATTCCAGATTGCCGCGTGTCCCTTTAAAATTGAGGATCATTCAAGAATTGCATGATCAATTTGTTTTAGTTCCAGCTGATAAACAATATGAAGCAGATATTTTTCATTATTGTTTGACCCCTAAATTACGTTAATATTGTTGATACTTGGGAGCAGTAGTTTGTACACTCCAGTTCAATCTACTGAACATGATGTTTTCATGCATACAACTCGGTGCATTACTTCCAAAGCTGGGTTTGATGAAAAGAAAATTAAACTTCCAACTATGTACAGGACTTACACAAACAACCTTACAAAACCGTTATATTTCTAATTTTAGCCTACACCATTACAAACATCTCCAAAATGTTAACATATTGTCTGACTGCCGTTAAAGCTCACGTAGAACAATACTGTCCTAACTAAAACCTATGGAAACTCTGGGATTAATCTATATTAACTTAGAACAACCTCTCCAAAACCTTATCAAAGACAATACTATTTCTTTATTCAATACACTTTTGTCAGAGAATAAACTATAGTTTTGGCCTAAAACAATATCAAAGCATGTTCATAAACGGCACTATGTGGACTTGCCAAGATGTTTGTAAAGCACTTATATTCTATTAGACGATATTTTCCACAAAAATGGAACTGTTTATACATACATTAATGATATCTCTCTGCCGGTTCGAATCCCACTGGGAGCTCGACTTTTAAGTGATTCTAACGGATGGCGGGAGGTGAACAGTACTGGTTCTACTCAGAAAAAGTGGGTGGTCTGTCTCCACCACAAAAAAATCTAGCGTCATATATAACCTTACATGTGTTGAAAATGACGTAAAACACCATACAAACAAACAAGCCATATAGGTACAATTGTACCTATTTTGCCGCAGATTTGTGTTTGTATTTTTTTTGAAAGAGTTTCCCTTCAACAGATACTAAAGCAGATGTCATCGAAGCTGGAACACCCAGGATGACATTGACAAGCCGTTTTTTTTCTATAATGGTTATATCTATCATAAATAATGTTAACTCAACAAAGCTTCTATTTCTGATACCGTCGCTTCTTTTCTCGATTTACATTTTTCAATTGACAACGGCACTATGTGGACTTGCCAAGATGTTTGTGAAGCACTTACATACCTAATTGATGATATTTTCGTCATGTATGGAACTACTATCTATAGACACACTGTTGGTATTCCAATGGGTACAAACTGTGCACCTCTTGTCTCAGATTTGTTTTTATATTTCTTTGCACGAGATGTCATGTTAAGTCTATCACCAGATACTCAGGCAGATGCCATCGAAGCCTTTAATAACACCTCTCGGTATATATACTGAAAGGAAAAAGAAATGCAGGGTGCGTATTTCCGCTATATATCGCATATACTGCACACTTAATTCCATATATATTCCAAGGAAATCCCAAGATGTTTTGCAAAAAAAAGAGAAGGGCAGTTAGTTAGAGAAAGGACACAACTGTGATGTTGTAGACGTTTTAATCACAGTACACGTTGTAACAAGAAATTCATAAATGCTGAAGTTCCTCTTTGAAAAATTGAGCCAGTTCAGTACTGTATTTAATGTTAAGTGATTGCAACATTTAAAGCCTAAGTTTGCTCACCTGCTTGAGCCAAATGCGCATTCTGACGATAATGAAACTTTAAAGGGGTAACCATTGGTGTGTTCAGTGCTGTTTAAACCTTCTTTCTAAAAGGACAGGCCTATTGTCACCCTGTACCATTCGATTAGCAGTAGCATATTAAACATACAATATATAGCGGAAATACGCACCCTGCGTTTCTTTTTCCTTTCAGTATAGATGATATATTGGACATTTTTCTACTATGCTAAATAATATCTGTCATAACTAATTTCAATCCAGTTATGCTACTATCACGATACTGTCGATTCTTTCTCGATTTACACAATTGACAACGGACAAATAATAAGCAAAATCTATGATAAGAACAATGCTTTCAATTTTGACATTATTAATTATCCCTATTTAGCCGGTGATGTTCCTCGAGCACCTTAACATATTCATTATCTGCTAGAGCTTGTAGTCAAGTTGAGTTCTTTAATATGCATAACTTTAGCTGCACAATCTGGCCTACCGTTACCATAAACTTCGATATACCTTTGCAAAGTTGTATTATCGTTACCCCGATCTACTTTTAGAATATCGAAGTAATCTAAGAACACTTGTGTGACAAGTATTATAATAAAACCTGACTTCTATGGTGACGTGATTTACAAACTTTGTAAGATACTTGGTTATGACCTCTTTAATAATGTCTTTATTTAACTTGATTGAACGTTTATGGGAAAAAAGGTTTTGACAGTATCATTTTACAACCCACTGCATGTTGATTTGTTTATCACTTTCCAGTTCACCACTATGCTTTTCGTTTCGAATGTTCGATGACTCGACATATTGGGGACCCTTTAATGACGTATACCTAAATCCTTAAAGGGATGGTAACGTTTAGTTTCTGTCGTAACTCTAGCATTGTAGAGCCCTTAACGGTGTATTCGCTTGTTGCTCTGGCTTGTTCCAAGTCATTCAGTACTTACTTTGTGGATTTATAGTGTTTGAATGTTACGTTCGTATATGTATATTCATCTTAGTGTTTTACTTATACCGCCTAAAAGGGCTGCCTATATACCGCCTAAAAGGGCTGCCTATATACCGCCTAAAAGGGCTGCCTAGTATATTGGAGTAAATTGCCTAATGGGGATTACTTTATATACGCTGTCCCATTTGATTGGGATGACAATAGGGTATGAGTGAGGTTTGGTGTACCCTAGAACATGTATTAAACCGTCAGCAGCCTCAGAGGCCTCTTTGTCACTGAAAGGTCCAAGGCGGTACCACCACTATTATCAACCCTTTTCTGTTTGACGTCTCGCATAGTTTTTGTAATTCTTGTTTGTTTTGAATGGAGCTTTTGAATGTCTAGGTTTTGGAAATGCTACATGTCCTGTTTGACTCGTATACCTGCGTTTATTCATGTTACCCAAGTTATCCATAACAATGTTTAATATGCTGTTCTATCATTTACAATATAAATATAAATTCAAGCATATTCGTTAGCTGTTACCTCAGACAGCAGACAGGCGGCTGTTTGATTTGTGAACAGCGACTGTTTGCAAAACAGTTCTTAATTCCAATTTCGAAAGCTGAAATCGCCTCTAACTGAATGTTATATGTCAATGTGTAAGTATACGTTTTAATATAGTATAAATTGAATTAAAACATTTAATTTGATAACAATGGAATAAATATACTGTTGTCCATTCTTTTAAAATATCTTCAGAACATGTCGTGTTTATGCTTGTTGTTTTTTTGGTTTCAATAACGTGGTCCCGCCTCAATTCCATTAAAGGGGGTACATCAGGATTTTTCATGAAACATCTTAAATCATAAACATGTTCCAGTTCATGATAAAACACTCACATCAATCAAAATATGATGTTAGAACCATTGTGTTACTATCTAATCTTTGAAAACACCATATACCTAAGACGGAATCGGACGTAAAATGCTGAAATTAAGCCTAGTGCGTCACCTAGGATAGCACATAGTACTGTGCAGAATAAGTTTTTTTGGCAAATAATGGATCATTTTTAGGCTCATTCATTATGTTTAGGACATTCAGTACAGAAAATATTAATATTTGTCAATTTTTAGTCGGACACCTAGACCCCCATGAAAATCCTGATGTACTCCCTTTAAGCCATGGGAAAGCTTATACGAGATTAGCAGGATTTTATAACGAAACTTTGACAATTAAACACGATTAAAACCTTTTTTTTACTGCAAAATTGCGATAACCTGTTTAAAAATACCTATTAAATGTTTTAATTTTAAAATATGCAAACCTGTCAAGCCGAAATTAAAGTTTTATTTCATACCCCAGCCAACCCCGTTTTTGTTTCTTGGAGAAGGGGTTGGATGGGGTATGAACGTTACTACTTGAACCACGTAATGATTAAGATTAATAAGGTTGCCAAGCGATTGCTTTTGAACAGAATCTTGTCGACGAGACAGCAGTAGTATCACACCGAACACATTCTCTGAAACGTCAAATTTGTAACTACCTTAATACATTTTTGATTGTCTACACAACATGAGTAACAAGTATCACCCAATCTTTAACAGAAGAGCATTTAATTTTGTATGAAAAAACAAAATTCACATAGATATGCGTTCTCTAAAAAGTCCCATTTGACTCGGTTTTATTTCATTTCAGTTTTTCGTAATTCTACGTAAATAAGGTAATTCCTATTGAATTGTCTGGATATTGCTGCTATATTGATATAACTAGCAGGAACAGATGTTGATTGAGAACATAGAATGATAAGAATTTGTATTATCCCAATAGTAGTGACGACCATAATATACTGAAAGGAAAAAGAAACGCGACACGGTAATTTCCGCTATATATTGTATATACTGCACACTTAATT
Organism: Cyrtodaria siliqua; assembly: GCA_037043455.1. NCBI lineage: Eukaryota > Metazoa > Mollusca > Bivalvia > Adapedonta > Hiatellidae > Cyrtodaria > Cyrtodaria siliqua. The sequence continues at coordinate 123,006 of JAWPHD010004641.1, forward strand.
CCATATATATTCCAAGGAAATCCCATGATATTTTATAAAAAAGAAAATTAGTTAGAGAAAGGACACAACTGCGATGTTGTAGACGTTTTAATCACAGTATACGTTGTAACAAGAAATTCATAAATGTTGAAATTCCTCTTTGACAAATTGAGCCAGGTCAGTACTGTATTTAACGTAAAGAGTTTGCAAAATTTTGCATACCAAGTTTGCTCACAAGCTTGAGTCAAACGCGTACTCTGTCAATAATGAAACTTTACAGGAATACTATTTACTGTGTTACGTGTGTTTACGTGTTTTTTTTTCCGAAAGGTAAGATCTTACGTAGCCATTCGATTAACAGCAGCATATTGTACATACAATATATAGTGGAAATTCCCGTGTCGCGTTTCTTTTTACTTTCAGTATACAAACTTAAAAGAGTATGTACAGAAGTCGAACAGGAAATGTGTCGAACAGGAAATGTAGAACTTTTATAGAACATAGTCAATCAAAATCACGCGAACAAAATAAACAACTTAAAAGGGATAGTACAAAGTGTGCGCCACCACAAACATAAAAGGGTTAACACTGGGGACCGCCAATGGCAACAAGGTCGCTGGGGTTCAGGGTCCGACAAATCTTGAATTTTCGTGGTAGCCCGAAATGCATGAGGGGGTCTCATCGTCATTGGGTTAGTGTCGAGAGAGGGGTGGTGGAGGAGGGTTTGACAGACCACTACACATGGAAATTATTTGCAACTGACTCTCGATAGAAATTTCTGCTAGCCCGTACATCAACGTTTGGTAGCCCGCATGCTCCGGGCATGTGATTTGTCGGACCCTGGCAGGTTTAAACCAGGTTCTAGGGTGCACCAAAACTCACTCGTTCCTATTGTACGTTTTATAAGGACTATATTTGTGTTAGCACACACTTCTATGTTGAAGTTGTTTATAATACTTTCCCCAAGTAGTTACTATCTATTTATCCACTTCTTTATACACTCTAATTATTCTGAATTGAAACGTATACCGTTATTGTACAAACACTGACTCTGCGTACTTAGTGTGTTTATCTTCTCTTAAACGCATTATTTGTATTGCACAGGTTAAACTGAGATTGCCGCAATAAAAGGATGACATTTGAAAATATTTAATCCCCCCTCTAATAAAGTTTAAACCTTTATCATTGTAGATACGTAATTATTTTCCCTATAAAGTGTCGTGTTTCAATTGATCAAATTTTGAGCGTAAATAATATAAGAACACGGGGTAATTTATCTTAAATTAGATCGGTATCGCTAAAGGTTTGTCAAATGGAGGTGGCACGTATAGCTTTAGACAGTCATGTCAATGGAAAGTATGGCAGTATATGAAAACCATGACACATGCAAACATTTCTGAGTTAATTGATATTTATCGATTATGGGTATAGTCCTATCGATAATGGGTATAGAAAAATTGTGTTGACATAAAAAGTATATGTCTTTGTTTGTTTGTTTGTTTGAAATGTGTTTTACGTCATTTTAGCACATATATATAACGTCGATATTTGTGTGGTAGATACATATCACCACATCTTCCTGGGTAGAACCAGTACTTTATACCTCCCGTCATAATGTTCCTAAATGTTCTATACACTTTTATGTCTCTGTTGTCCCGTACCTTACTTCTTAATGCTTATGTATCCGGGTAATTGGTGTTTGTTTGGAATGCGTGTTTTTGATTGACTGTGTTTTGTGAATGATGCTATATTTCCTGTTCCACTTTTGTATTTATTTTCTCTGTCTGTTTTGTGATATCATTCGATGCAGTTTGTGTATTTCTAGAGTTCATAGATTGTATTTCGCAATCCAAGTATTAACCTGGTCCTATTGTGCGTATTTTCGACGATCGAAACATAAACGTCACATAATATTTTGTTTTATAAGATATATCTTTTTATTGAAATCACCACGACGAAATATGAGAATCACCTTTCCAGTAAATGTCATATTGCCACGATGGTAATCGAGTGTGTTACTGTCAATTCTTTGTTACATACTTTAGTGTGTGTGTGTGTGTGTGTGTGTGTGTGTGTGTATTTCTAAGGATAATAGTCCGTCCGCCTACGAAGGCGTCCTACCCGACGATTATAGGCACAATGGAGTCTGGACTTTTATCTGTGTGTTTTTTGTGTGTGTGATGTGATGATATGTCTACTTGAAGCAGCGAACTTTTTTATAGTGCTGCCACACTGGAATACCCCCAGTCACATTAGTCTGACACTGGTCAATCAGTCGTAGCACTACCCATTATTTGCTCGTCAGGCAAGGGTTACAAGTGACTACTCCATTTTTTTTTAAAGTCTTTGGTATGACGCGGTCAGGGGACTCGAACCCACGACCTCCTGAATGCAAGGTAGACGTTATAACCACTACACCACAATGCTTCGGTGTTACATCCTTTAGAGTTAACAGTATTATTGCGACGGTATATCAGACGCTTATTGGTCGTAAATTTTGTTAAGTGCTGTCGCGTAAGAAATTATAAAACAGTCTAAATTAACCGCTTCTATTACTTTTCATTTTTTATGATAGTTTTACTCACAAACTCATTGAAATAAAACTAAATGACCTCACGTGTTGGGCGGTTTAACGTTAAACGACTTTTTGTGACCAATCGGGCTGCAGAATATGTGTTAAATGAGTTAAAACATATATTGTTTAAGGTCATTTGAACTCGTGTTTATAGTGGTTTGGTTGACTCAACCGTATTGCATTTTGTCCGGCAATATACTATTGCTTTTTAGTTTTTAGTTCAAATATTATAAAACAAAGGTATAACTGAAAAAACCTACATTAAAATGTACAAGCCTGACTTCCCGATGTGTCATGCCTCTCGCTACTGTTGGTAAGAGAAGGTCTTATCAGGCCCGGTCCTGTTAAAGTAGAATACTATCAGGGTTAACAATTCAAGCACAAATATGCGAAGGTGATATGAAATGTGCAAAATAAATAACGCACGTTGATCTGGGAGTTTGTTTGCCTTCTAATTTAGATATACACATAGCTGTTGCAATTCAAATGGGCTGTATAACACTTCTTAATGGCTATGCAATTCATAAAATACCAGTTAGTATAGTATAAGTTGATGTTTTCAATGAGAAGGCATAAGAAACATTGAGCATATATACGGTGTGCGTTATTTATACGTTTTACATCATAATATCTGAATCTATATGAATACTAATAAAGTGGTTATTATAATAGTTCAGTGAAATTATAAAAGGATATATTATGTACACAAACGCGGCATTATGGAAATCTGATAGTTTTACATCATTCTTGAATAAATAAATACAACTAGTGCATGCTATTAACGTGTCATTTAAATTTTGTTGAACAGATACAGGATATAGTTTGCACAAAGACGTCTAAATAAGATTGTTTAATAAATTTATAAAAAAACAAAAAAAATACATTTAGCTGTGAGGCATTTTAATTGTCCAGCCAAACGATATTGGGACATAATTTGTTAAATTATGAACATGCAGAGACTAGTTGGCATGTATAGTGTAAGTATAGTATCATTTGACTTGTACAAACGTAAACGACTAATGTATGTAGAAGAAATTCAAAACTTAAATTCAGGGATTCTAAGGAAATAAATGTCACGCGAATTGACTTCTCTTACATTCTCTATGAGGGCTAATATATTAGTCAGTTTATAAATCGCGATTTTATACAGATAGTTGAATACACTGAATAACGTTATTACGGTGGTATCACACTTGATTTCAAATGAACTTTTATCAGAAACTATTTGTCAGGAATCGATTACGTCAAGGTGTTGCTTTGTGCTCTGATGGGAGAGTAAATAAAAACGTATAAATAAAACCATTGTAATGTGTCGCTTGTACAACAGTAAACACTATAAGGATATCACAGGTGACTGCTACCAATAACGATCATTGGTATTGTAGAGTACTGAACCGGAATATCTGACGTCTACGTTGCTGAACGAGCATGCATGTAGGTATCGTTTTTATATTTTTGCCTTCATACGCTTATCAGAAAGTTCAATTTTCTTACACTATTTTACTAGTTTTACAGCTGTAGCCGGTACTATGTGCATGGTTATGATAATACGGTTTGTTTTGCCTCTCAAGTTTAACTGCCTGTATAAAATCACGATTGTATTTTATTAAGTAGCCATTTTATTATCTCAAAGGGAATTTACCTTATTTTTTTCAGACATGACATTTATTTGACATTTACAAATTAGTATGCAGTTTCTATGTATCCTATATTGTGCATTAGGCGTACTCCCGCTCGTCAGTACTTTTCTATGATGGGGTTAGTTGGTTAAAAGTCAAGTTCGTAGAGACCTTAAGTTTGACCTCAAAATTATTTCGCGCCAATGTAACTTTTATGAAGAATAAGTTTTGGTCAGATGCCTGCTACTTTTAGATCGTCAGGGTAAAGGTTAAGGTCATAATGACCCCAAACGTGACACTGATAATATGTTCACCATATCTTAAAAGAATACACGCCAATCGTGATTTTTTAAAATCTCGCGGCTCCCCGGTAGATTTTCTACATAAATTGCATATGTTTAATCATTAATATTAATTATAAAAATAGTATAAAGCAATTGTTTTTGCATACATCTAACTGTTGATTACCTTCCAACAATAGCCTATTCAAGTCTATGGTAGAATAATGAAGAAAAGTTGAAAACTCAAAATTTTATTTAAATATATGCAAGCAGATTAACAGGTGAAATAATACTGGATTAATAAACCGAGAGGGTAATTTTAATGCTTGATTAAGACTTCAAGATTGCCATGCGTCCCTTTATTATTTTTTTCAGACCAATAGTCACTAGGCTTTGGAAGCATGCTCTATTGGTTGGGATGGTCAGAGGCCTAATGATTGCATTGTAAATCATTAAGTAAAAAGTGTATAGATAAAAGGCAACCATAATATTCCCATAATGGTGAGGGTTTCGACAATTCAATGGAATAAATGGTATTTTACGTAATTCTTAGCACATTTTATGCCATTTATGATGGTCGATTTTTAGCTCTACTGGTTGAAGACCAGCAGAGCTTATGGGATGCCGAGTTGTCCGTCTTCCGTCGTTAACTTTTGTCTCTTTAAGACGATATTGCCTTCATTTTTCATTTGATCTTTACCAAACTTTACCAGATTGTTAATATCAATGAAAGCTCGGAAAAGTTTGTAAACCAGCCACATCAAACCTGTAACAGCGGAGTTATGGCCCTTGATGTTGCCTCGTTAAGACGATAGGGCCTTCATTTTTCATCCGATCCTTACCAAACTTGACCAGAATGTTAATATCAAAGAAAGCTCAAATAATTTTAAAAACCAGCTAGATCGATCATGTAAAAGCGGAGTTATGGCCCTTGAATTAGTTAAAAAGGCTATATTTTGCCTCATTAAGACGATACGGCCTTCAGTTTTCATTCAATCTTTACTAAACTTTAACAAATTGCTAATATCTATAAAAGCTCGGACATATTCGAAAACCAGCCATAAACGGATCTATGGCCCTTGATATAGTTAAAAATGCTATATTCTGCTTCGCTAAGACGATAGGGCCTTCATTTTTTACCGATCTTGACCAAACTTTAACAGATTGTTAATATCAAGGAAAGCTCAGAAAAAATCGAAAACCAGCCAGATCGGACCAGTAACACCTGAGTTATGGCCCTTGATTTAGTTAAAAATGCTATATTTTGTCTCATTAAGACGATAGGACCTTCATTTTTCATCCGAACTTTACTATCAATGAAATCATGGACAAGTTTGAAAAACAACCAAATCGGATTAGTAACACATGAGTTATGGCTCTTGGTCTAGTTAAAAGACGCTGTATTTTGCCTCGTTAAGATGAAAGGGCTATCATTTGGCCAGATTGAAATGAAACTTTGCAGGGATGTTCAGTATCAAGCCTAGTTGTACATATCGTCACCGTGTTCCGGTTGAATTATTTTGGCGGAGTTATGACCCTTTAAATGTTTTAATACACAAACTTTGTCTACACTAATTCCCTTGAACCCCTCGCCGCGGTTTTAAACGAAACTTTTTAGGGATGATCAGTTCCAGGTCTAGTTGTGCTTTGTTCCGGTTGAATGCTTTTTTGGCAGAGCTATTGCCCTTTAAACGTTTTAATACACAAATATTGTCCTGACTAGTTATCCTTAACCCCTGTCCGGATTTCAACGAAACTTTGCAGCGATGATCAGTACCAAGCCTAGTTTTGCATATCGTTGTTATGTTCTGATTGACAGATTTTGACGGAGTTACGGCCCTTTTTGATACACAAACCTTTTCTGGACAAGTTCTCCTAAACCCCTGGCGTATTTCAACGAAACTTGACAATGATGATCAGTATCAATCCTAGTTGTGTATGTCATCGACGTATTCTGGTTGAATGATATTTGGCAGAGTTATGGCCCATGAAATGTTTTAATTACACACACTTTTTCCAGACTAGTCTCTTCAGAACTCCTTGCCGTGTTTCAACGAATCTTGGCAGGGATGATGAATACCAAGCCTATTTGCGTTTATCTTTGCCGTGTTCTGGTTGAATGGTTTTTGGTACAAGTATGGCCATTTTAATGATTTTAATACACAAACATTGTCCAAACTAATTCTCTTGATCCCCTGTCCGGATTTCAAAGAATCTTGGCAGGGATGATCAGTATCAAGCATAGTTGCGCATTTCGTGGCCGTGTTCCAGTTGAATGAATTTGGCAGAGTTATGGCCCCCTAAAGGTTTACTACACTAACTTTGTACAGACAATTTCTCCTGAACCTCTGACCGGATTTCAACGAATCTTGGCAGAGATGATCAGTACCAAGCCTAGTTGCGTATGACATTGCCATGTTCCGATTGAAGGAAAGGATTTGGCGCCTTATACATAAGCTTTATATTTAGCCAGTAGAGCGTTTACATGCCCTCTTGGGCCTCTTGTTTGTTTGTGGTAGAGGCAGACCGCGTCATTTTTACTGGGTAGAAACATAACTGTATACCGGCCTTCCGCAATCAGTACGAATTTGGCAAATGGAGGATGTATATAAACTACAAAAGCCTTTGCGTCCATTGTAAACCCTGATCCGCCTGCGAGTACATCAGGGTTTACACTGTCCGGCTGCTCATCGTTATTTCTCCAAAACACCCCTTTGTATCATAAATGGAATGGTCTAAATTTAAAGAAAGGACAGTCCATTATAAGGGTTAAACATATTTATATTACTCGTTTCGTCAGTAATGATTTAACAAAAACCTAAACTAAATATAAAACTTGAATTTAAATATGCAAACCGTAGTGAAGTTATTCACATTGACATACATAGATGCACACGTGTATGAGGTTTGAATGATATTCACCTGTTATACTCAAAGGGTGAGAAATGGAGAAAATGACAATGTAGATGAAGTGCATTCCCACTGATCTACTGATAGTCTGTACATGTTGCTCTTATGTAGATGTGTGTATGTTGTAACTGTTTTAAAGTTTGAGTTATTGTTTGAGAAATGGAATAAAGCCTGTCAACACCATTAATAACTACATATGATATGAACGTGTTGCTGTCATGTAGATGTATATCTGAACGAAGTTTGAAAGTTGTAGGCTTTTAGTATCTGACTAATGGACTTAAACAAATGAAGGCAAACCTTGATGTAAATTAATGGAGTACAACATGTAGATGAATGTCATTCATATCGGCTGACCTTTAGTAGGTACGTGTTGCTGTCATCTAGATATAAGTGTTTATGACGTTTGAACGCTTTATGGCTTTTAGCATCTGAGTAGTGTTATTACTTTCTGGTCCTTTACGATCATTAAACCCAATCTCTATGGCTTAACGTAAATACATCTTAAGCCGGTTCTAGAGGGTTTTGAGAAGTGTAATTCATATTACCTTTTAAAACATAGTTACATTAGACGCCTACTGTTCTCTTTTTCATTTGTTCGTTGCTTTCAAATGATCTTCTTTTCAGTATTTACAGTCGCACTACCGTTTGTTTAATGTTGTGTGGTGACTGTAAGATGAATGTCATCTCGAATTCAATTCTATAATGTCGTTGCTTACTGGTCCTTTAGAAGTAGAATAGGCTTAAGCCGTTGCTAGGGGCGTGAGACGTATTGCACCGTATATTACCTATATTACCGAGTCTGCTACTTGTGTTTGCTGCTTCCACGTGATCCCCTTGCAGTATTGTTTAATCAAAGTAGATATAAAGGCCGAACATGAAATGTAGATTTCAAGGACCAGTCAACCAAACAGCAAACTAGAATGCAAACTTGTAATGACTCAGTGGCGTAGCACTGTAGGCACGTGCCTACACATTGTCCCCAGAAGTAAAATAAATTGCCAAAAATGCAATAAAAGCTGAGGGGGGTAGTGGGGTAGAGGGATATGGTCAGCTGATAGCAATTGTTACTCGTGGTCTTTTCAGAAAACATGTCAAACTGTTTACGCTCGCGGTCTTTCAGAACCGAACACTTTACTATCGATATATCGATCAATTTTATTCTGTTTTGAACTTAATTTATTATAAGAGCGTCTCTGAGATTATGATGAAAGTATTTTTCACGGGATTGTTTTAATTTCTAATCTGGGGCCATCGTATCCGGACATTGGTTGGGACCATTTTAAGGAGGGCAGGCAGACAGCAACACCGAGCCAATCTCGACCTTGAAACACCCTCTCATTATTGGCGGGTACAGTGTACAACGTCTTTTCAAGCAAGTTGCTACAAGAGATAGAAACTCAAATTCTTAAAAACGAAGAGCGTTATTCGGCCGAATATTGACTGCCAGCTTACAGCCGTGAAATGGCAACAAAGATTTACGCTGCGTATGCTACAGATATAAATGGAACATACGAACAGTTTGGCAATGAGTTGGCGAGGTGGAAGGTGAAATGGGATATAGCCAATGCAGCCCCACAAAGGATACAATTAAAAGTTACAACAAACTAATAAGGACTTGTACCCATGTATAAACAGCATATTGCTAGTGCTTCTGGCCATGCCACCAACATCAGACAGAGTCTTGTGAAAGATCATTCAGTGTCATGAAACGCATAAAAAACTATAAAGTATGCGGTCGACAATGAGCAGTGACAGGCTCTCTTCTCTGGCGCTCCTATACATTCACAAAGTCATGTAGAGTGTGTTATAAATGTGTTTGCCTCCACCAAATGCAGAAACATGGACTTTTTCTGAAGTATGTTATAGATCTATCATTAGTATTAACTATTTCATTTGCCACGATTGTGCAAAATATTTTGAGAAAATATGTGTTCATATTAAGGACATTTTCTATAGTTTTTTCTGCATGAGAGATTTTCTTTAAACTGTTGTACAGTAAGCCTGTTATATATATAGACAGAAAATGCAAAAATAATGGTAGGTCATCATAACTGTTAAAATTTTAAAAAATAATGTTTAATGCCACCATGTCAATCTGTCCAAAAAGTTGAACAAGTCCATGAAATAGCTAAATAAGACATTTTTGAAGTCTAATCATTTATTCATTGGTCACAATTCTGCAAAAAATGTATTAAAGTAAAGAACATTTAATTATAATAACATTTAAAGCTCATCTTTATGTAAAACCTATATTTTTTTACAAAATCTGTTGAGACCATTACCAAAATGTTTGCACAAATTAGCCCATAATGATACAATTTCCTTTTTTTTTTTGTATGTTCCCAAAAAGAGATTTTTTTTTTAACTTTCTAAGCACATAGTTTAACATATATAAAAACAAAATATGCAATAAAAATGTCAGATCCCCATGCTTGTTTAGAAAAAAGATTTGAAACCCTACCCCTATGCTAAAAGGCCAAGTTTTGTATGAAATTATATAGAAATGGTATATTTTCCTTTTTTGTTATGTTCCTAAAAACATAATTTGTTCAAACTTCCTAGGCACTTATTTGAACATATAGTAAGACAATGTATGCAATTAAAATTATAGGGCACCATGCATACTGAGATTTAATATTGGTTTTTGGAACACTACCATTATGCTTAAATTTAATTTTGTTTGAATTTTTACAAAATGCTATATTTTTCCTATTTTATGTATGTTTCTAATAATAGGCATTTGTATAAATAAAGACAATAAAAATTTAAAAAAACAGAAAAAAAAACACCATTAAATAAAAAAGAACATTAAATAAAAAAAAAATACAAAAAAAAATACAACTAGACATCAAGAGCAACATACCTGTAATTATCTAGGAAAACCCATCCAATAGTTTTAGAAGAAAAGTCGCCCAAAATGCTGCGAATGAAAAACTACAGAAAATGCCTTTAATATAATTATTTTATTTTGTTCTGTTTTGATTCTTTTTTTTGTGAAATCGCAGATTAAAAAAGCTTGAAAGCGCGGATTAAAAACGTTTTGTTTGCTGCTTATAATACCGTCAGAACGCAGGATTTGGCTTCCTTTAAAATGAAAATTTCCCGGGGGTAGTGGGGGGTGGGGAGGGCTTGCCCCCGGAACCCCCTAAACCTTGTGCCTACACATTGATTTAGGCACAGCTACGCCCCTGAATGTATTATTAGTGAAGTGCGAAAAGAAGGCGATTGTTAAACCATGAAGGGATAGACTAGACAAGGTTGAAGACAAACATCAAACGATACCGTCATTTTAGACAATAAGTAGACGTCATCATAGGGGCCACACTCGGTCCGGTCATTGCACAATGAAACATTAAAGCAAAGCGGCTAACTGTAAATGGGTCATTCTTCTATAACATAGTTTACTGTTTTATCTTTTCCCCCTCTTTCTCTATTCATAAGCTGAAATGTATATGAATACAGTCAAGCTTGTATTAAGCGACCAGTCAAGTGAGTATCTAAAAATGATATATATTAAAACGGTCGTTGAATAAAACGATTATAAAAACATATTCAAATATAGCGCTATCCGAATTTGAGTCTGCTTAAAAACTACCGTGACGAAAGCGAGAGTATCAAGAACTGTCACTGAAGTGATGAATAACCCCGTTTTTTTCATACAGCCGATGAGAATGGGCAAAATCAACAACAATAAATGTCTATCATATTTGTTATTTGTTTAATGTGTATATGCTTTTTTATATATTTTCTAAAAACATTGATGCATTGACGTTACGATAGTTTTGCTTTTTTTTTGTAAAAAAAAAACCCCTTTTAATTTCCATGAAAATATGTGCAGTTATTGAGCTATAAATACATACGTCTGGATAGACTTATAGCCCTTTCCTGAAATATTTTATTTTGAAAAGAAATAAACGGTTTAAATAACTGCAGCTGATTGGTTTTTACTTTTTGGGGATGTATCGATGGGGAAAAAAGTAAAGCAAAATTGCCATTTGTCACTTTAAAATATCAAATCTAGAATATCTAATATTGTATGGTTCCAAACGACACGAAGTAATGCAACGTAACGATGTGTAACCTTAGCAATGAAATGCGATGTCAGTTTTATTGCGCCTTCAAGTGAATTTTTCATGCCATAAAATCTGTCTTAAAATTGAAATCACGGACTTTCAACCTGAAGTTTTAATACTAAATTGGATCAATCGTGTTTGGATCGGCGGCAATAAAACTTTGCAGAAAGACGTGAATTGTGTATTAAACATTTAATCAATTTATTGATAATTAATTGTTGGCTTGCTCACGCTTTTCCTATTAACAGTGACTTAGCAATGAGAGTTATGTCAGATATAATTTATTGTTATCCAGTAATTGATTGCATACTGCGTATACGTGAAAGAAACATATTTATTCTGTTCATTTTATATTGCCGAATTTTTATATAAAGAAAAGTGTCCCGTTAATTTATTATCGTCTGCAATCATAAACTATCTTCAGGCGACTTTATGCACAACGAAGAGCCGTCATATTCGATATCAGTTCGTACAATCAGTAAATTGGTATATAAATGTTTATGTTAAGCTATTCAAGATATAGAGTTACGAAAGTTATAGATATAATAAAAACCAATGTAAAAAATAAGACTACTTGTCCAAACATGTATCATACAATTTTTAATTTAGATATTTAACTGATTAAGTAGGTATAATGGATATTATATCATTTTGAAACATTAAAAAATTGATTATATTAATTATCTGTCGTTTTGACAATCGACATTCGACATACGACATTCGACATACGACATTCAAAAACATCCTTCAGAGAGAATGCCGTTTCACGCTACATACCACATTCGACATACACCATTCGACATACGACATACAACATACGACATTCGACATACGACATTCAACATACGACATTCAAAAACATCCTTCAAATTCAATGTAGTTTCATGCGACATACAACATTCGACATACGACATACGACATTCGCAAAACAACATTCAAAAACATCCTGCAAAGTGAATGTCGTTTCATACGACATACAACATTCGACATACGACATTCGACGTACGATTTCTTGCGCAGTTTAAGTCAATTTGTTATGTTGGGACATTCAAAATTAACGATGTGTTTCACTTTCAATGTTGTTTGTTGAATGTTGTATGTCGAATGTTGTATGTCGCCTGAAACGACATTCACTTTGGATGTTTTGTTTTGAATGTCGTATGTCGAATGTCGTATGTCGAATGTTGTTTGTCGCGTGAAACGACATTTATTTTAAAGGATGTTTTTGAATTTCTATGTCGAATGTCGTATGACTCAACTTCAAAGTTTTTTTTGTTCGGCATAAGTTATTAATATTTAGCGTTTATGATTTTCTTTCACTGAGAAATCTCGATCTCTCATCCATAGCCATGTAATGAAACACGTTTCTACTTTAACTGTTGCCACCACCTTGAATTATATACACAAAAGTATCTAGAGAAATGTCTGTGTGAACTAACATGAAATTCGGCAGGGCAGTTGTAGAGTAGTTCGGTATCATGTTTTCCCTTTTTATTCGTAGTGAGTCAGCACAGGTGACAGCCAAAATATAACCGCACTTTGGAAAAAAAAAATTACTTGTCATGCTAGAGTGTTCTTTATTTACAATGTCACTATTCGTATTGCTTCCTCTGATAGATATAACACATTCTTTAGCTAATGAAAGAGAAAAACACTTATTTTATAATTTAGTGTTTACACGTTTATTTAGTAGCATTTCTAATAAACAGTAGACAAATATAATGTTTACTTTGATCATTTTGTTTTTAATTTGAGTGGTGTCATTCATCGCAATATTTTTGTCTTTCTCTCCAGACTTTGGACCAGCATTCCTACTCTTCTTCATAATCCATAACACTGTCATGCTTTTATAGCAGTGTCGTCTAATAGATGCATATCCATTTTAGACTGTGTTCATCTCACCTGCAACAATAATAAATATGTATGTCAGAAATTGCTAAAAATATTTAAACCCGAAGACGCACTATTACCTTTTATGGCGCAAGGGTTATCCTTCCGTTGGTTTCAAGGGAGGTAACTGTAAAGTGAGACCTTCAAGACAGTGGTACTGTATTTCGACAGACTGTTTACTTGAGGCTTGGTGCATCCTAGAACCTGGTGTACAACCCCAACGGCATGTTTGCCGCTTACTATTCCAGAGCAGTACTCCTATTTTCAACTCGTTTATGTGTGTGGTATCGGTCACCGTCTGATTTCTTCGTTACGCTATGCTACACGGACCTGGAGAAAATCAATCTCCACGCAGAGTGATCGTTCCTTGCACCCACATATATCTCTGCTAACTACTAAATTACAATATTTTGGTAATAGCTGTTAAATTGGAATATGTTTGCCTGAAACTTATTTATTTCTTGTGTAAATATAATTTTCAAAATATCAGCCGATTAGATGTTGCAAGATTTGAAATAATGCACGAAAACAATTTAGTTTTAATCTGGACTATTTTACTACAAAACTAATACGTACTTAGTTCTTCTCAATCGATACGCATATGTAAACATTTCAAACCGAAACTCGATAGCAGAAACTTACTTAAAAAAATTAACACAGAAAAAAAAATGAAATTATTTAATATAGGTCTATATTTTATCTTTGCAGATCACGCAAAAGGATTTAACATAAACATCGTCATAACTTTTTTGAATAATCACGTGACCTAACCGTTCGCCCTACTTTCTTTGACGTTGACAGAGTCAAATGAGCAACGAGTGGACTCAGGGTAGAGATTGGGAGAAAATAGGACGTTTGAAATCGCCGAGATTTGTAGACATTCATCGAGACTTTCAAAAACCATATTTTTAATTTAATTTAATAATAATTTCTTAACTTATGAGAAGCAGCAAGTGACGTTAAAAAGATTAACTGATGCATCAGCAACTGACGTTGTACGTTTATTTACAACATGACGTCACGCAAACGTCGACTTTATGTGCGTGAAAAAAACGCGCGAATAAATTGTGCTAGTCGCTAGTGTGCGCTTTAATTGGCCTAATCTGCCCAGACCGATATCTCCACGTAAGACTTATGCATGATACGGTCTGGCTGGACGAGACTAGTGGTTTCGCATACTTGGCTTCTATTTGTCCTTGTCATTGGTAGTTTACTTTGACCGAGTTCTTTCGATTGACTGTGTTCTGTGAATGCAACTTTTCCTCTTCGAATTGTAAACCTCCCGTTTTATGCATGTAATCAAAATGTCGCGTCATGTAATCAAAAACGAATTAAGAATAACTCAATCAAATTAATTCTAATACAAGAACCCACAAGTGATTTATTACCTGCACATTTCGCTTCAGTGTTGAATTGGTTTATAAGTTTTATTATGTTTCTTTCCTCCTACGTTGTCAAGGAATGACACGACGCTAAGTGTATTTATTGTCAGAACAACCGCAGAATTTAATTGGCAAGTCTACCTGCATACTTACATATTAACTAGTGGTTTGGACGATTGGATGTGCAGGTACTGCTGCAGGTAAATACCGACTGATACTGGAAGCTTTATGTAGAGAATATTATGTCAGTGCCTTTTACTATCAAGTTTATTAGGCCAGGCTTAGAAAACGAAAAATGGCGAGGCTCGTGAAACGAAAAATGGCTCGTTAAAACGAAGAATGGCGAGCCGAGCCATTCTTCGTTTTCGTGCCGAACCTAATAAACTTAATAGTAAAAGGCACTGACATAATAATCTAGTTATCATGTAGAGTATCCACATTTTCTGTATGAATTACTATTATTACCTATTTCTCAGACTGTTACGCTTATCGAGGACGCCGCCATGTTGTTGTTTTTTGTTAGCTTTATGACCTCAGGCAACGTTACATGTATGACGTCAGATAACGTTACCTACAATAAACGCCGAGGGATTCCGTATTGATTTGCTTTATTGGTCAGTGCCCAATAAAGCAAAATGTATTAGGTCACCCATTTATTAGGCAGAAAAGTAGAAGTTATTGTAGTAGCTTAATTACGGTACGCGTTTAATGTAGATGACTGTAGGTATAGGGTAAGAGTAAAGTTTGGTGCAACCTAGAGAACGGTCAGTGGTTTTAACCGTTCTCTAGGTTTAAACCACTGACCGTTCCAAGGCGGTATCCCTATTGTCAACCATTTAATATTTCGGGTGTCACATACTTCGCTTCTATATTTCATTATGGTATTTGTGTGTTGTGAATTCGCGCTTTTGGTTTACTGTGTTATATGCATACTCCATTTGTTATTCGGCTTGTATACCGACTTCTGGTATAATAATTATCGACCGTGTATTGATGATCTGTTTGAAAACATATGGCAAACTCGTGCTTCTTGCAATCATAGACAAGACGAAAAAATATCTCTCCACTCCTTAAACCACAGGACTGTCCACGAAGTCGTCATTAAATAGTATTTAATATCTTAATTAATTTAAAACATGCCATTGCAATTCTCTTCTTGCTAAAACCTAAGCTACGGTCTGAACAGCTACGGTCTGAACAAGTTCATAACACATACATTATACCGTATGTGGAAGCTACGATATAATACATATTGAAGGAATGTCTCGAAATATCATTATATATACTTATTCGGGTCTTCGGCCTTCGAAATATTAGGTTATATATTCTCCATCGCATAATGTATACTTTCTATACGACGTGATAATTTATTTAACCGTGTATTAATGTATTGCTACCTTAAGAAACTACATCAGGTAAAGGGATATTTTTCAAACCAGCTAAACTGTTTTCTTTTTTTTTTTTTTTTTCGGGGATCAAATAAAAGTAGATGAAAGACCCCATATTGACACATTTAAAAACATATATACGCAATGGTGATTTAATATAATTGCGATTCAGTATGTATCCAAGTATACACTGTCGAATTTGTTGGACACATGTGGGAACGCAGCGGCGTGCATTGATGAAGAAATCGATGGCCTGCTTCAATATCAATGGAGACCAAATTGGTTATAAGCGCGACATGTGTGCGGGTGTTTGTACAGCACTTAAAAAACCTGTCATTATTAAAATATTAATAAATTTGTATCACTTGACAAGACGTCTACACTACAAATAGCTATTGATATTCTGGGTTAACAAAGTGTAACAGCAGGTAATATAAATTTCAAAATGAATACCTCCGTAGGTTGATTTTATAATTTTTGAATAACTCCTGATATTTGCTTCTCCTATTATTCAAAAAAACACACCTCAGAATGTTTAAACAGTATTCAGTGTTTCTTAAAAAGTTCATTCTATTCATCGTTATTAATTCTTTTTAAACTGAATTAAGTTCAATCCAATCTGACTTTTTCGCATCATTTTATAAACTATATTATGACAATTTGAGAATAAATCGCTATGAAAGACAAGAGTACAATGAAATTATATACTTCATATTCTCGTTTTCAACCGCTAAGATGTGTACATGTATACTAAAGGAAAAAGGAAACGCAACTCGGGAATTTCCGCTATATAATTTACCTGCATTTAATTCCATGTAATATTCCAGAGAAATTTACAAAAAAAAAAAGATTGCAACTAGAGAGAGAAGACACAACTGGTTTCGTGACGTTTTAATCGCATTTCACCTTTCGCTTTGAACATTTGAGTACTGTATTTAATGTAAAGAGATTTTGACAACCTAAGCTTGTTCACCTGTTTGAGCCAAATGCGTGTTCAATAAATAATGAAACTTTGAAGGAATAATAGCTGGTATTTTATGCGTTGTTTTATTTTATTTTCCGATAAAAAGGATGTACAATTCGATTATCATCAGCCTAGTTTACATACAATATATAGAGTAAATTTCCGAGTTGCGTTTCTTTTTTCCTTTAGTATATTTATATTGAAGTATAGGAATTATAAATTTGTTTGTTTAATGATATAATCTGAATAAGATCACAATTTATGAGAGTACTTTGACCTTAGTTACTGATAAAAAAGTGTGTGCCAGCTACTTTTCAACATCTGTGAGAGTTATTATTAATGATGCCTGGGTAAGAAGTAAAGTCTTTAATTTCCTGACTTTAATATGTTTTTGATAAACGTCGGTCGGATTTCTCCAATTATAAAATATTGTATATTAGTAGGATAAAAAAACATCGGTAAGAGTTATTACTAATGATGCCTGGATAGAAGTTCCTGAGTTTAATATGTTTTTGATAAAATACGTTGGTCGGATGTCTCCAATTATAAAATGCTGTATTTTAGTAGGATAAAAAAAAACATGTTTGTATTTGATGCAACTAGTTTTGTTTCATTTAACGGACTGAAGATATGTCATTAGGTGTTGAACAGTGAATTACTTAAATATTCAATGTTATACTTCCTTTTTTTTTTTGAAAAATTAAAATAATTACAATCAGACACGAAAACAAAATCAGGATTTATGTTAATGTACTTTGTGAAGCAGTGTTTTTTGCGCTACATATTGCATATGTAAAACAGCTTAATAAACGTTCAGACGTCCATACGGATAATTTTAATGCTTGCTTTTTATTACGTGGTCCCGCCTTAATCCCATTAAGCAGTGGGAAAGATTTTATTAGCAGGATTTTATAACAGATATTTCGACAATAAAACACGTTTAAAAATCTATTTTCACTGAAAAAAATGCGATAACCTTTTTAAAATTATCTATTACATGTTTTAATTTTACAATACCAAAACTTTTTAAGCTGAAATTAAGGTTTTATTTCATACCCCAGTCAACCCTGTTTTTGCTTCTCGGAGAAGGGGTTGGGTTGGGTATGAAAGTTAATACTCGGACCACGTAATGTCCTATGAGCCTCAAAAAGATAAAGCGTGTTAAAGGGACACTGTCCGTAACTTTTAGCTTATAAAACACACAATAATTATGTTCGCAAACATTACACACTAAACATTATTCAATATTTACTAAAAGCAAGATTGTTTAACGGAATTCAATCGCGGTACAAAAAAAGAGAAAATCCACTTCGTGCGTTTGAACTCGCAGCCCAAACTAAAGTTACCTTTTCTTTACACTCGCAGTAATAATAGTGTGCATGAGCGTACAATAGTCGGACAACGCTTCCGATTGAGCTAAGCGGGCTATACATATTACGGAATACATACTATGGCCAAAACCTTATGCGCTAATGGAAGTCACGTGATCGCAGAAAAGGTAAATATTGTGGGTCCCACTTTATTTACATATAATAATTAAAACTTACAGATGTATTCCTACATACTTCTTAGGGTCTATCCTCATGTTTTCATGTATACATTTCACTGAATAAAAGTCAGACAGTTATTTGGTTATGCTCAATATCTGCTTACCTACGGACAGTGTCCCTTTAATAGAATATATAGCATGTTCTTAAATGTATACATGTTGACTAACTGTACATGTATATTGCGTGTCTTTCTTTCGTCGTTTTAGGGTTCAGACGTTCATTCTTACACATTTTACATTTATATGACATGTCTTTTGTAGTTTTAGGCGTGTTGATGGACATATTAAAAACGGTACGTTTATATAACACATCTTTCTTCCGTCGTTTCAGACGTGTTGGTGGACATAATTAGCAACTATACGTTTATACGACATGTCCATCTTTTGTCATTCAGACGTGTTAGCCGACATTGTTAGGAACTATACGCTTATACGACATGTCCATCTTTTGTCATTCAGACGTGTTAGCGGACATTGTTAGGAACTATACGCTTATACGACATGTCCATCTTTTGTCTTTCAGGCGTGTTGGTGGACATTATTAAGAAGGATACGTTTATTTAACATGTCGGCGGACATTGTTTACATATGTCTTTCTTCCATCGTTTCAGGCGTGTTGACGGACATTGTCAAAAACTGTACGTTTATAAACTGTAGTCATGACGATGTGATAATCAAGCAAGGTGACCGAGGAGACTGGTAAGATAGACATTATATTATGCTGATGGACACACACACACACACGCTTATATTAGTTAAGTAAATTAGTTAAACATGTAATTATATAGCTTCATGTGTAAATAACAATTATTTAACGGTACTATTCAATTGTCTTCATGAAGAAGCCAAACAGGTCAGCTTAGCCTTAAACTACTAGACAACATTATGCATCGTATATAAATTGGTCAGTGTATGATTCTTTCATTACCTTGAAAGCTTGGAACGTGTGTGCTATATTATGAAGTGTTTATAGAGTTTGCCTGATGTCCATACACTAGACACAAGTTGATCGCTTCATTACAAATAGCATCGCCGTTTGCAAGAACTACAGCGAGTACTTTGGTCAAACATCTGGGGTTTGGTTGCTGTATTAATTCTGGATATTCATAATCGTATCATGACATCGTCGCAAGAATTTGACCAATCAGTGACGATTAAAATAATACACCTCCGCATGTTTGTACGTAATGGACACGTTAGACTCGTATAAAACGCATTTGAAGTGATACATGTAATTATATGGAAAACTTTATTTTTAGAGTATAGTTATGTATCTTCTTTTGGGTTTGTCTTATTTCAAAACAGCAATTTGAATACATTTATTTTAAATTATGATCAAACATTTTGTATATTCATATATAGACTGCTGATAAAGTCCAGGTACCAAACACCCTTTGTGTTCACCTTCTAAATATCTCAAAATCTCGGAAAATTAGAAAATGTCAACGTTATGATTAATGTATTCAATGCGACAGTAAGACAACACATAACATGATCACTTGGTAAGGTACAACTTTATCACAGAGTACTAAATTGACAATGTATGAAATAACCAGCAAAATAGCGACACATTATACTACCACACCGGTCATCAAAACTCTATCCAGGTGTTCAGGTCATGTCATATAAAAATCTTTATGTGCCAATTAAAAATATAGACTTATTCACAGGTTCTTAAAATACCCGTGATTGAATATGCTTAGAATGAATTATTGAGTTGGTTACCCTTAATTTGACCCCCTATTTTTGGGGTTTGGCATGGCAGGTTAAAGCCGTTTATAGTGTCAATAGAGTTAGGATTCTCAAAATATGTAAGTATTCATTTTTATCACATAACTTACGGTGTGGGAGAGGAATAACATATTTTATTTTCGATATACTAGTTAAACAAGTATGCAAATGAGCCTAGTATGCGCTGTCAAAAAAAAATCGATAATGACTATGATCCAATGCCAACGGTTTATGTCAGTTAGCGTGTTAAAGCGACAGGCAAAAATGCAATAAAAGACGATATGTGAGTTATGTGATAAATATAATTTAACATTCGTTCTCATTCATTATTGAACTTATTAAACTCGTTAGCAAAAATGATATAATGCTCGGCAACAGCCTCGCATTATATCGTTTTGCCAACTCGTTTAATAAATTCAAAAATGAATGAGTACGAATGTAAGATCCTCTATATATACCTCGTCGTCAGTAGGTTTACAAACGATATACATCTTTTGTAAAACGTGGCTGTTGATGGCGGGATAGAGACTTTAACTCAGATAGTAATGTGTGTGTGTTTTGAATGTTTCTTGTCATGATATTTTGTTTTATCAACAATGAATAATATTTGTTCATTAACCGATTGTTTTAATTGTAGCTATTATGAGGAGTTTTGGTAAGTTAGAGTTTGGTTACCAGAATGAAGAATTGTGTGGCTTTTTTAACAACATAAGAGCTTGCACGATCATGTATTAATTCAGCTTGCAGAGCACGGTAAACAATGACCAATACATTTTAGAAAATAACATGTCGAGTATTTATAATTCTCAAATTCAAACCACATTTTAATTGTTGAATCAACATTTCCCCAAAACAGACAGCGACACACTTTGTTTAAAACAAATGCTTATTTCAATACAGTTCCGATTTCTAAAATACTTTTGGATATTTTACTTAAAGATTTATCAAACGTATGCAAATTTCTTTATCACCTATCTAGTGTCAAGTTTCCGCATTCTATGTCATGAAAACATCAATGCATTATAGATCATAATTTAATGCAATCTAACCTGTGTCAAGCTTTACGAAAAAATCGGCTAATAATTATATTATATAGTGATTTCAATTATAAAGCATGCTTTAACAAGACATGTACCGAGTTGTTCACATTTATTATTTAAACCTGCCCATAAGTTAACTAAACATGCTGGCATATATAAAGTATTCCATAGTCGGAATGATATATACCATATAACACCACTCATGTTTTGCCTCTAATTTGACTTGCGTGTTTTCTGTTTCAGGAAAGTATTTGATTAATATTGTTTTAAAGAGACACACGGCGATCTTCATTTTGTTAAAAATCGCGGAATCCTGTTTTTTTTTTTTTTTTTACATAACTTGCAGTGTTCAATCGTTAATATTAATTATAAGAATAGTATAAAGCTAATTGTTTTTGCATATTTCTAACTGTTGGTTATATTTCACTAATACTCTATTAAACCTATGGTAGAATAACGAAGAAAATTGAAAACTCAACATTGTATTTTATATATGCAAGCAGATGTGCAATTTAAAATGATACTGAATTGAAATGAATGTTGCTTAACGTCTCATTTAGAGCCACTCCAGAGAGAGGGGAAGAATATATAGGAATCCGGAAACCGTGCCCTACTCTTATTATCGAATAGATTCCTAAATGATACTGGATTAATACATTGAGACACTAATTTTAATGTTTGATGAGAACTTCAAGATTGTCATGTGTTCCTTTAAGCATAAATAATTGTTATTTAACAGTTTGCATTATCAGATATCTAATGTAGTTGATCTAACTTATATCAATATATACTGA
Source organism: Cyrtodaria siliqua (assembly GCA_037043455.1). Taxonomy (NCBI): domain Eukaryota; kingdom Metazoa; phylum Mollusca; class Bivalvia; order Adapedonta; family Hiatellidae; genus Cyrtodaria; species Cyrtodaria siliqua. The sequence continues at coordinate 145,184 of JAWPHD010004641.1, forward strand.
AAGAAAAAAACCCCGCACCACTGGAATTTCCGCTATATATTGTATATATACTGCACACTTAATTCCATAGATATTCCAAGGAAATCCCAAGATGTTTTGTAAAAAACAAGTTAGTTAGAGAAAGGACACAACTGGGCTGTTGTACACGTTATAAGAAGAAATTCATAAATGTTGAAGTTCTTCTTTGAGAAATTGAGTCAGTTCAGTACTATAGTTAACGTAAAAGGTTTGCAAAATTTTGCATCCCAAGTTTGTGCCAAAAGTGTACTCTGTCAATAATGAAACTTTGCAGGAATTCTATTTGCTTTGTTACGTGTTGTTTTAGACTTTTTTTCCGAAAGGGAAGATCTTACGTGGGCATGTACCATTTGATTAACTGCAGCATATTGTACATACATGTATAATATATAGCGGAAATTCCCGTGGTGCGTTTCTTTTTCCTTTCAGTATTTAAGTTCGTATTTTATTATATTGATATGTATATAACAATATAAATAATACTATATAATGCAAACAATATTTTATCGAATTTAAACATAGGTCAATGTATACATTAGCATCAATCTCGAATAACGGTCCTGGCATTTACACAGTCGATAAGGTAAACTGTTAGTATGAACTGTTTTGATTAAAATATAGTTTAACATATTAATCACGGAGAATAGTTAATATATTTACCCTCTGGCCTTAGCAGTAATCGCCACTGTAGTATTTTACAACTCAATAAGTAAAATGGACTGACGGTCATCTGGAAGAATATGTGGATGTCTATTACAATATGAATAAACTACCAGTCTTTGCTTTATTTTCAAATACAAGTTTCAAATGTACTTAATTGGGCCTCATCGTCAGGTTTAACAAAGAGGGATAACCTGGACAAAACAAATGCATCATTCCATGGGGAAAAAAAGCAACATGTACTGAGCTGTAATTTGGGAACTATGAGGGTTCACCTCTTTATTTTAAAATTACAAAATATTTGTCATTACATACGACTTGGCTATGAGGTGACTTCCAAACTGCCTGCAGTCCCTTTAAAATAATAGTTTTGAAAAAGAAATGTGATGAAAATAACACAAACATAACGTATATAACAGTACATATGACACGGCATACGTGTAACAGTTTACACAAAACAGAACACATATCATAATTTGATTCGTGTTGAGGCAGCATTCAGATATCAGTTGTATAAATCTTGTGACTTGTTGAAATGTTATTGGAACAGTAAGCTTACTACTGCATCTTTGTTTTCCACTTCAGCTTTTATATTGTGCTCAGAGGATCCGTATCCGTCTATATTGATCCAAAAATGACAGGGGAGGGTCCCGAAGAATCGATTGCCCGTTCATCAGCCAAGAAGAAAAAGAAAAAGAACCAATCAAAGCCGCCTGAGTCAGAAGACTCTGTCCTCAGCGGTATGGAGAAACCTTCGGAAGATCCTGATCAACAACCGGAGTCGGAAGACCCTATACAGGAAGATGAAGAGAAAGAGGATGGAGAAACAATGAAGCCTAAACGACATACAAAAGCTCTCGCGCCTCTGGACAGAAGCAAATATGGAAAATACATCGTCGGTTATAGTATGTTAATAAGCTCTATAATATGCACTTTCTTAAAACTCTTCAGAGAGCGGAATATAAAATGTCACTATCGCGAATAACTGTTGCCTGGGCAACATTTGGAATTTTCAAGTCTAAGCATTTCATTTTTAAATCATAGTTTTATTTGATGACATAACTATTTCATTTTTGTCATTCTAGGAGATATGAATATAATGTATACTGAAAGGAAAAAGAAACGCAGGGTGCGTATTTCCGCTATATATTGTATGTGCTAATCGAATGGTACAGGGCGACATTAGGCCTGTCCTTTTAGAAAGAAGATTTAAACAGCACTGAACACACCAATCGTTACCCCTTTAAAGTTTCATTATCGTCAGAATGCGCATTTGGCTCAAGCAGTTGAGCAAACTTAGGCTTTAAATGTTGCAATCACTTAACATTAAAGACAGTACTGAACTGGCTCAATTTTTCAAAGAGGAACTTCAGCATTTATGAATTTCTTGTTACAACGTGTACTATGATTAAAACGTCTACAACATCACAGTTGTGTCCTATCTCTAACTAACTGCACTTTTTTTTTTTTACAAAACGTCTTGGGATTTCCTTGGAATATATATGGAATTAAGTGTGCAGTATATACGGACGCCGCGAGTTTTTAAAAAATCAAGATTGCCATGTGTCCCTTTAACATACTGAGATAGCCTTATACTCGACAAATGTGTGACAGAAGTTGGATATAAATTCATTAGACGCCTGGTGACATATATGTCATATCGCAATGTCATATCCAATTTTGTAAAAAAAACGTTGAGCAGTAGAACATGCATTGTTTTTTATCTTCAATTGTCATTTTTAGTAAACAAAAAATCGTTAATAAAGGGTGAGGTATAGTCTCTGTATATTTGCTTTTTAAAGTAAAGATATGCATGTGGAGTACGTTTGTTTGCGTATGGTTTAAAAGATATGTATATATGGCCTTGGCAATTGATGTTTGTTTAAAATTAAATGTTATGAAAAATATTTATGAAAATGTTCAGTGACGTGATTTCTCCACTTTTCTGTGAAAGTTTGTGTTTTTAAACGAGTGTCTTCTTCAAAGACGTCTAGTTCATAAAAGTGCGATGACCTATCCTTTTTTGACAATTTTGTATTTAAATGATACCAAAAGAAACTTTAATTAACAATTTTAAAAATAGTCTCAACATCTTAAGCTAATAATTACATACATTAATAACAACAATGTCTTTACAGTTGCATAATTTAGCGTGTGTTCCTTCATAAACATATAATATAACACACATGTATTCGTATTTTCAATAGATTTCTTGAATGCCTTTTCACAGGTACTGGAGACGCGTTTGGAGAGGTTGCGCTTGTAAACAGAGACACTCTTCGGAACGCTACTGTTATAGCAGATGCGGATACTGACCTAATGGTGATTGATGAGGGTTTATTTGACAGATCCCTCAGGGTAAGACAGTATATTGCTTTGTTTTTTTGTATAATATTGCCATTTTTACCGTAACAAGTTAACCATATATTTCTAACACACATATAACACAGTTCTTGTTCTTTATATTAAAAATCCCGCCTTTATACTAACAATCAGTCCGATATTCAAGATATTTCACCTAACAGACAGAACAAAAATCCAAGTGCGAATACACATTATTTGAACTAACAGGTGTATCATTTTTTGTAGACAGGCGTGGCAAAATTAATCATGGTCTATGTGTTTGACTTCACAGACTTCACAGACGGGGACAGGTGGTAATGTTTGAAAAAAAATTGCACTTTATAAACAAATAGCGCAAGGTGTATTCGATGTTTAATATGTTTTTTTAATTTACAGGCACAACAAGAAGCAAAATTTGCAGAAATTCGCCAATTTATAGAAGGTCATCCGTTCTTTAACCAGATGACCGTCAAGTTTAAGAAGCTCCTCGAAATGAGTTTACGTAAGGAAAGCTATATATTTGATACCAACATAATAAAGCAAGGAGATCCAGTGCAGGGGTTACACTTTCTCATCAGGTAATGCAATTAATTTTGCCTATCACTTGTGCCTATTGCTTTTATTTCTTTTCGAATTTTTCGAAAACAAATTTATCAAATAATAATTTAACACACACCGTTACGGTATTTATCATAATTATTAAGGATACCATCCATGAAAAGCGCATTTCTCTTTTTAGACAATTTGACAAGTCTTTTTAAACAGAACTTGAACCCAACACATTGGAAAATGACAATACTCACCCTTTGTGATTAGGCTAGTCGACTTACTAGAGATAATCCATGGAGGGGATAAGGCATGACTCAACACAGTTTGTTTACAGGCACCAGGCAAACCACATTATCACGCGAAAACGCTCAGTCGTATAGTTATTATTAACCATACATAACACAGTATACACTGTGTGTGTTAGAAAAAGAGTATGATAATGGACCTTTGGAAACGGCCGAGCACGACACATACGAAATATTGCAGTCTCGGTTTGATTGAGACAGTTCATGAGTGGTAGTGAAATATGATAGCTACCGCTCACGCCCTCTAGCCCCGGGTTGAGCAGAACTCAATATTCATAAAATCAACAGCACAACATTTTAACCATACCTAAAATGGCTTGCATATGGCGGTGGCCATGGAAAAGGTCATAAACCAATATTGCAATAAGCGCAGCCTCTTCAGTCAACAACATTTAACATATTTCGGTTCTGAGACGAAACTTATCATTTCTGAACCAAAAAGCCGATTCGGCTTAATTTATGAACCGAAAGTCGATGCGGCTTAAGTAACATTTAAATTATCCCGTGTATAATAAACATTCACTAAAATAAAAAAACAGATTTAATTTGATGGATACTATGTTTGTATCGGTATCACTTTTGAACACTGCTTTGCTTTTTTCTTAAAACGTTCTTTCTTGTTTGGACGGACAGGCATTGAACCATGTTAAATTATCCCATTTACCCCCAAATGAATCGTTATTAAAAAGTATAAGCAAAAACCATAATTACAGTATGTCGTTGAAGTCAAGTAGATTCCTCAGCTCTGATTTCTATTTGTATAATAATAATAAACAGCGACAAGATGTCTCCATTCTCTATTACTTTGCAAATTAACATTCCAAATATTCGTCTTTCCCGAATTAATATTCCAAATTCAACCATGATTATTTATATTGATATTTAATATCAGCGGCAGTGCCAACATCACAATCCAGCCGAAGAAGCACCAGACTCAGTATATGCATCTCTGGCCGTTTGAAGCCGGCGTGGACCAGCTTTCCATCGAGTTTGAGCATCTCAGGTAGGCAGTTTATATCACCGCTATCTAACACGGTTTATTATAATATATCATAACTGATTGGTTATTGTGGAGGTCTCACAATTCATATATAAACACTCTGACGCCATGTACGTCGACCGTTAATACGTAATTTAAACGGCAGAAAAGACGTTAACCATTGAGGCGTCATTTGAAACGTCTGATGCAAAACAACAATGCAATAGAATGCATTTTTTAAGCGACGTTACGTTCTAGCAACACATTTAATAGCTAAGGATGAAGCTGTAATTCTTCATCGTGTGATGTAGAGAGATAGAAATACAATGTAAGTTGTGACAATTTGTTTGTATTTTGTTCAATCTCTCGACAAGATGTGTATCATGATACATAAAAATCCATGTCAGATAAAAAATAATATATTTCCAGCGGGTTTATATTGTGCGAGATCAAAACCTGGTATTTGGGACTTGAAACACATTGAAAACGAAGCCCTGCGGCCCTTGGTGTCGACGAACTTCAAGTCCCGCCCACCTGGGACAATATAAACCCGCTGGGAATTTATTTCTTAAACAGGCCTGTATAGACTGGTATGCAATTTCAATAATAATAATTTAAATGTGCTAAATGATGGATTGTATACTGATACATCTTGAGATAGGTTCAATTCTAATACACCCGCACTATATAGCCTAGTTTAAAATATCTCGTTATATTTAAGAAATAGAACATCGTTTACTGTGAATTATCGTTTAATATATCACGGTTTGGAGTTCAATTGTAAAGAATAATTTCACGAGCCCGAAGTGCGAGTGAAATTATTGTTTACAATTGAACGACAAACCGTGATATATTATAGATAATTCACCGTAAACGATGTTCTATTTCTATTCTAAAACCCCTAAAATGTGAAAATAACGCACACATCTGAAATCTTTCGCATTGCTTTGCTTGCTCTCCTAACGTTGCATACGTTACAATGCGGAATGTGCAATGCTTATTCTCCTAACGTTGCAAAAATTACAGTGATATATCGTTCAATATAACGAGATATTTTAAACTAGGCTATATAGTGCGGGTGTATTAGAATTGAACCTATCTCAAGAAATTATTGTTTACAATTGAACTCCAAACCGTGATATATTAAACGATAATTCACAGTAAACGATGTTCTATTTCTTAAATATATAAAGTTATTTGCATCATAATAATATCATTGATTTTGATTATTTGTCATTTATTCATTTATTCATTTATTTAACACGCTGACATGACATTGTTTACACTTAGGCGTATGTTTTTTTTTTGTTGAATTATTTTGAGAATAATGTTCAGAATTGTTTTGGGATTTGTTTATTAACTTCAAAATGTAAATGTTATAGTTGTGTTATCTTTATTTTTTGTTAATAATATGACCTTCGATTAATAATTATCGTCTTCGATTCCCTTGCGAAGAGACACATATACAATACTAATACCATTTAAACAAATCATCCGCTTTTGATTCGCCAGCGACCGGTACTACGAAATCCTACTAAAAATGAAATCAAAATGGCCAAGAGCTAAAAACTCCCGATTTTTCTATGAATATGTATGCTGTTTCATTAGGGAGTACACCCTGGTTTTAATAATTGATTTCCAATATTTGTTAACCCGCGAAAACAGTATGTCAGAATGCTTGTTTGATTCGATTTAAGCTAATGTTTCGCCCAGCAGAAAAAAAGACTAGCCCGAGTAAAACATGTTTTACAGTCTAAGGGAAATAACGTTTGTTCACTATAATTGCAATTATATTTATCATTAAAAGGCAACGGTGATACATTCGTAATACTATTGGTAGGCTGTATATTTAGAATGGTATTTTATCATGCTATTATTTTCGTTTTCTTGCTATCAGACGAAATGATTACCACAGCAGGTTTGTAGTTCCTATCTTAATCTCTACGCAGAAACTCCTATTTTTTAATTTTTTATTCTTGTTTTCGCTCGGTATCCTTCTAATCTCTTTCAAAAGTAAAGAAACACTTGAGGACCTATTTCCCAACACTAAATGATCATTGAAAATGCATGGAAAGCTTGCTTATTTACTGTTAACATGCTACGGTATAGCAGTATATAATACTCCAAACTTTACTTTTATGAAGAAGAAGAAAAAGCAAATTTACAAGTTAACTGTACTAAATACAAAACTTTGTTGATTATTCATTGTTTTCTGAAGAAAAAACACACAAAAATGCAACTAATGAAACACCTGATTTTACGCTTTAATATGTTGGTTTCATACAAAAGCTGTATTAGGAGGGTTTCATCAACTGAAACAACACTGAATACCACCATATTCTCATTCAATTGTACTCGCTAACAGTGATTTACAGTTACCTATACACATGTTTTTTCCTCCCCACCCTTTAATAAATACAATATGCTGGAAATAGGTCCTTAACAAAAAGAAGTTCTACTTGCTATGTTTGTATTTCTTTGATTATTTTCTGTTTATTTCATCTCTTGAATAATAGCTTGGAAAATAATCCATACCAGGTTAATTATGTAGCTTTTATTATACGTTGTAAGACTTCACCATTAATATTTACCTACTTCAGCTTTAAACTATCTTATTGCTATTGTTTGTGGCGCTTGTTTCAGCCAAAGGTTTTTCTGCAGTAACTTGAGCAATTTAAATAATATGTACATCAGTTATATATCATTAGAAATGGCATTTTTAGTGGTAAATAAAACTACTTTACTTTTGAAAATCGGTTGAGAAATAAATATTTTACAGCCAAAATGATTTTTTGATGGGGCTTTTCCTATGTAAATTCCTTGTTTTTTTGGTGGGACAGCAGAAAATTAAGAAATGTCAAATAACTTCAGTAATACTTCATATTTTGCTATAAACTTTTCAGGGTGTCTTAATTCACTAATATTCAACAATTCAAAACTATTTTCGGATAGCAATTCTAAAAATTTTTTTTTTTCAAATTGTTCAGGCAGCAGAATTTTGCATTGCAAATGACCCATCAAAAACAACTTTCGCACATGAATCTTTTATTTCTCAACCGATTTTGAAAAGTAAGGTATTTTTATTTACCATTAAAAATGTCTGTTTCACTGATATACAACTGATTTAGGTAGTAGAAGATTTATTTTAAAAGTCCAAAAAACCTTTGGCTGAAACAAGCGCCCCAAACAATAGCTTGTTATAACAGTGTAAGTATATATAAACATAAACAAAAACGTGTATAGTGACAGCAACGAAAGTCATACTGACATAGTTTCAATCCTTTGGTAAGAGATGTAGTGTATAGTCGTGGTTACTTGAAACATTGCCTTATGACATAATAATTTTAAAATCTTAAAAGATAATTTGTAATCTGAATTGGGAGTGCTTCGGTGACAATAACAGTTCTCGCATAATATCATAGAATTACTGCTGATAAAAAGAAACAACTGATGCATGTTAGTCCATGTCAGTTTTGGTAAATATAATTCACTGTTGTCATTAGGGCCCAGGAAAATGTTGAATTTTTGGAATCTGATCCAACCAATGTGAAAACTGTTATCTGCCTTTTGACACATATCAAACTACAAACATTCGAAGTATATGCATGAGTAAATAAATACTGAAAAGAATATCCCTTGGAAGCAACAAACACAAACAAGAGAGACAGAATCAGATTTGGTTTATTGAGTCTGATCATGAGAGGTAATATAGATTGGGCTTGATGATCCCAACGGACCTGCACGTTACGAAATACTGTTTGTAGTCGGGGCGACAATTTACAGCTTCTGCGCAGCACTAAACAAACGTTAGTGTGAATGTCAATAAATACTGAAAAGGGGATCCCTTGTAAGCAACACACAAAATAAAAGAGTAAATAGCAGACTCGGTGTTATTGAGTCTGTTTATGAGAGGTAGTATACAGTGCGATACTCCTCACGCCCCCTAGCACGGGCTTAAACTGTATTCTACTTAAAATCCACACATATAGAGCTTGATGATCCCAAAGGACCAGCAAGAAATAGTGGATATAAAAGTCGAAAGAGTTTACTTACAGTCGTGTTGCATGTTGAATGTTTACAATGGTATACATACGTTCACGTACGACTGGTACTTGACATACTACATATTAAAGGCTGACTTTGCTCATTAAAACGTTGAATGAAACAGAAAACATCGAGTATGGATTTTTATAACGTACAAGGGATTAAACAAACAAATCAATCAAATATAATAAAAAAATGTCACATTTTCATTTCAATTCTATTAAGAACTAATGGGAATTTTGCCTTGTGCACTATGTATAACAGCACTTGCGCATGTCACCGATAAGTAGCACAGCGAATGGGTAATTTTACTGTACCTGCATTGTTTTCTTAAAGCTACACAGTCCCTATTTTAACTGGTAATAACTCAGGTATATGAATGAGTCACGTGTGAAATAGTTTCAAATCGACGAACACCCCAAAAGTCAGTATATAAGCAGAAATCGATGCATACAATTTCACAGTTTTATTTTACACCTGACAATGTTCATTACATTTTATGATTTTCTTGCGTTGCGTTCAAACATGTTATACTATTTTCTCAAGTAGCGTTATAGTTCAGCTGATAGACCACCTGACTTGAAATCAGAAGGTCGTTTCTTCGAACCCCGAAAGAGGCTAACTTTGTTTCTGTAGAAATTACTGTTACCTGTGTATAGGTACGATGAGCACTGGTCGATGTCTATATAGTAAATGGTTTCCTGCGCTATATTTGCTCGCTTAAATAACCGATTTCGACATTAGCTGGTGAACAAGAAGTTACAAATAAGGACACGCCTACATAAAAGAAATCGATTGATATAGAGACTGTGTAGCTTTAACAAAATATGTGTCAACAAACTTAACAAAATAGCATACCAAAATAAATGGCAGCTTTTTTATCCTGAACATCACTATACTTTTCAACTGCTTAATCACTCACTTAATTTCTTTTAATGTTTTGTAATTTTAAGAAAAAAAAACACAAACAAGTTCGTGCCAGAACTTAACCCTGAGTTTTTATAATTACAGTGACAATATTCCAGAACACGAAATAATGTATATGCTATTTATAAAAGGGATACACGACAATCAAGGTTTTTCAAAACTCACTTCGTCCCTTTGGTTTTTCTATATTACAAGCATAGTGTGCGAATCAATGTTACTTCTAATACGTGTTCGAATATATCTTTACATATTATTAATTTTTGATTATACTGCACCAACAATATATTGTAACCTATGTCAGGAATAAATGAATAAAATGAGAACTCCAAAGTTGATTTAATATGCCAGCAGATCTTAGATCAAACGAATACTGCCAATGGATTTATTGAGGTGATACTGTTGATGCTTGATACTTATTTCAAGATTGCCGTGAGTCCTTTTAAGATGAAGTTTACGCATTAAATGCGCAGTCAAACCAAGTTGTAGTATGGTCGGTGAAATTGCTTTTGATGATTTCATGAATGCCTAGCATTAAATAGTTTAATTCAGGATAAAGAAAGGAGCGGCGCTTAACCTTACTCTAACTTTCGATATATGGAATTCTCGAGTACGGACAGGGTCACTAAGTACACCATAGTACAAATCAAATTGCTGAGACCAGAATATTATCTATTACTAAATATATATAAACCCAATAACGATCACCTTTTGGCACTACAGAGAGATGCGTCGGCAAGCCATATTGCGGAAGTACGATGACCCGTCGGTGTGGGAAACAAAACCTGAGGAGTTGATAATTCGTCGGGAACAAGGATACGCCGCTATAGAGAAGAAAATGAAGGAGAACCATATAAACTTGTGTTCTGTACAGGCCAAAGAAGTTGTAGGAGACGTCGAGACGTTAGTTGGGTTAAGGTAGAACACACTATATAAAGGGGAAAATTATCCTATAGAAACCACAGGCAATTGTACGAGGGACGGTCATTAAATAGGTGCACAACACCCATCATTTTTTTTCTGACATTTTTTTTAAATTTTTATTTTTTACTCCTTCTCGAAGTATTCTCCTTCTTTCTTTATACACTTTTGCCAATGGTGTGGGAGCTTTCTGATGCCCTCGGCGAACCAAGATGTAGGCCTATGTCGAAGGTACTGATTTACAGCCCCAATCAATACCTCTCTGATGGCATATTTCCTCCCAGCAAGCATTTTCTTCAATTCTGGAAAAAAATAATAGTCACTAGGAGCTAGGTATGGGCTGTAGGGGGATGTTGAAGAGTTTCCCACTTGTATGTCTTCAATAAATCGACTATTTTGGCAGCAGTATGGGCTGGGGCGTTGTCATGCAAAAGGATCACATTCTTCGTTCGAAGTTTTGGTCTCAGTTTAAGCAAATTTTGATTCAATTTTGGCAAGACAACTTCAGAATAGTAGTTTGCATTGACAGTGCGACCTTTTGGAACATAATGCCTCAAAAGAACACCATCCCAGAAAATGATGGCCATGACTTTCCCAGCTGAAGGCGACTGTTTGGATTTCTTTGCGGGGGGGGGGGGGGAGGGGTGGGGGGTGGGGTGGCGATCCAGCTCTTTTCTATTGTTTAGACTGGTGGGGGGCCATTGTTTAGACTGAACGTTTGATTCAGGCTCAGAGTGATGAATCCATGTTTCATCCGCAGTTATGATATGGATCAAAAAGTTATCACCTTCCTTCTTATAACGAGCTAGATGATCTTTAGAAGTTGTCTTCCGATTTGCTTTTTGGTCTGGTGACAACTGTTTTGGCACCCATCGAGCTCTTACCTTGCTCATCCCCAGGTGGTCCCGAACGATCTTAAATACGGACCCTTTTGCAATGCCAAATCTATAAGCAACCTCTTGCAGGGTGACTCGCCTATCTTTCATGATGAACTCTTCAATATTTTTGACCATTTATGGGGTCACTGTGGTACTTGGTCTTCCTTGTAGAGACCTATTTTGCACGCTTGTTCTACCCCAACGAAAACGAGCTACCCACGAATAAAGCGTCCAACGTGACATGCACACTTCTCCAAACCTATTTTGAACTCATTTCAAAATATTAACCCGCGTTTCCACTTCTTCAAGAAGAAACTTTATCAATGCACGTTGTTCTTCATACGTTGAGTCCATGTCACCATGTATAAATACCATGTAAAAATGACCGGTTTTGATATAATATTTTGTACTAACTGAAAAAATTATTGTTGCATATAATCGGTCAAGGACTAAACTTCACGTGAACATCGAGTATTTTGCTCAGGTTTATGTATTATGTAACTTATCGGTAAAAGTGCACCTATTTAATGACCGTCCTTCGTACGGTAGGTCGCACTGAACCACTACTGTATTTTCAAATAATATTTCAAAACAACGGAAACAGCATGACCTTATTTATTTCGGTGGAGGTTTTTAAATGGACGTCAGCTGTTTTCGTACATTTCACGCGAAGTAACGTCAATAACAAAGACGAAGTTTACTATAATAATTATAATAACTTGACACAACAAGACGCCGTGTCGCGCACAAAATTCAGGTCCGTGGCTCCAAGGTCAAGGTTACACTTAGAAGTCAAATGTCAAATCATGTCCGGTCAATAACTCTGGCATTCCGGGACGGATTTTCAAAAAACTTGGCACAAGTACTCACCACAACAAGACGGCGTGTCGTGCACAAAATCGAGGTCCGTGGCTCCAAGGTCAAGATCACACTTAGAGGTCAAAGGTCAAATCGTGTCCGGTCAATAACTGCATTCCTGGACGGATTTTCAAATAACTTGACACAAGTGCTCACCACAACAAGACAACGTGTTGCGCACAAAATCCAGGTCTGTGTCTTCAAGGTCAAGGTCACACTTTGAGGTCAAAGGTCAAATTGTATCCGGTCAATAACTCTTGCATTCCTGGACGGATTTTCAAATAACTTGGCACAAGTGCTTAGCACAACAACATCTTGTGTCGCGCACAAAATCCAGGTCTGTGGCCCCAAGGTCAAGGTCACAGTCAGAGGACAATGGTCAAATCGTGTCCGGTCAATAACTTTTGCATGCCTTGACAGGTTTTCAAATAGCTTGGCACAAGTGCTCACCACAACCAGACGACGTGTCGCGCATAAAATCTAGGTCCGTGGCTCCAAGGTCAAGGTCATATTTGGAGTAAAATGTCACTTCGGGGGCATTTGTCACTTACAGTGATATTTCCTGTTTATTATTATTATGATTATTATTATTATTATTATTACATCTGCTAGAGTGAGTCACAATGTAGACTGTGAAATAAATAAAAATCGTCAGGAGACGTTATATTTAAGAACATAATTGTTTAAAATTAAATTATTTACATTAGTGTCTTACGATGGAATAGACTGAAAATTATTATAAAATACATTAAATGAAATATAAACAATGTAAAACGAACATATTCCTAAGTTAAGGACATGTTAATGAGTGTGTACAGTTTCATCATATCAGATCAGAAAAGTGTTTCATGGTACTCGTAACTCTTCAGCACGTACATGCAGACAGTCCGTTGCACATCAAACACAGAATGTTTCGTCCTGGACACCAAAAACTTCGAAAGGCTAGTCGGCAAGAAGAACAACCCACAGACCATGGACATCATGAGAGAGTATGTCAAAGCCAAATTGCACACGCGCATGAATATGCGGAACGCTGACCTCATTCCGTTGCTTGGTTACCTACATCAAAAGCTTACTGAACTCTTGTTACCCCCAACCAAAAAGGTAATCGAAATATACTATTGTCAACCCTTTTGTGTTTGTGATGTCTTTTGCATTTAATATTACTTTTGCCTTGTTTGTCTGTTTGCGTGTTTGTTTCTGTGTTTTGTGGTTGACTGTCCTCCTTGAATGCTACTTTCCCAGTCCGATCTTTTTACATTTCTTGAACATGTTTGATATGTTATAAATAAAAAAGTATTTCATTATATTTGAATTTTAAGATAAATCATATGGTGATATAATGATATGGTGATATTTATATTATTAAATTGACTTTTACGTTTATTATCAATTGTTAAAGATTCGTTTTAAAAAAAGAAATCAGCTTAAGATGTTCATATATATTAAACATATATAAATAAATTAAAAAAGACAAAATTCCTGATACATGGTTTATTGAATTTAAATGGTGAAACATCAATGAACTTACAATTGACCGTACATTTTGAACACTATACGGGTCATAAAAGAATAGTTTTCATCCACGACCACGACAGCAAACAAGCATAGTTGGCATCAGATCTCGTCTACAATTCAGTGTAAAATTATATATCCCGAATGACACGTTTAATCGTTAATGTTTTGATTTATTGAAGTTTTGATTTCTCTTGTCATGCATCCTTACACTTACTATAATATACACCAGTCAACGCTATAATTTACTAGTTTAAGTATGTCACTGTACTATAATATAATGTCCATAATACCATGATGTTTGTATGATAATTACAGGTTGAACCATTCAAGAGCTCTAAAGTTCCACCAGATGTGGAAGAAGAAATGCTACACCTCCTTCAGTATTTTAAAGAGGGAAAAGAAGTGGTACTTATAAAGCCCAGTATACCAGGTTTGTAATAAAAACCGTCCTTATAAAAACAAGTTAGATGTGTTATTGAAGAGTTCCACATAAGTATCTGTACTTACGTATCGATTTGATCACTGTCATACAATCGTTACCAAACGTGTTAAGAAATGTATGATGCTTTCATCATGTGAAGTACTAGATGTTAAGTGGTTGATTCCTATATACATGTACAGGTCGCCACTGTGAGTGTCTCTTTAATTGTGCAAAGCCCCGAGAGATCGTAAGCTCTATGAAAACGTGCACCTAAGTCCTGAAAAGATCGGTAATGTTTAGTCAGTGTCTTCCATATTGTCTTGTCGTGTTTTAATTCTTAATTCTTGTGTTGCTCTGGCTACTGCCAAGTCAATGAGGAATATTTGAGACCTTTATAACATTTTATTTTCATACATGAACAGCACATGGTCATCTTTGAGGATAGCACCTATTAGTTTTGCCTTTTTCAATACACAACATGGTGAGGACTTCCATATTTACAATGTTCCGTTCAATAAGGATGACAACAGGGAAAGAGTGAGGTTTGGTCAACCCGAGAACCTTGATTAATCCACTGGCGGCCGTTTTACCAATGAACGTTTCACGTTTCACGGATGTACCCCCATTGTACATCATTTATGTTTATAGTGTCGCGTACTAAGCAATTTTAAATGAGTGTTGTTTTTTTACTGTGCTTTGCGAACGTAACATATCCTGTTCGACTTTTATAGTATCTACTTTCCTTCTTAAAGAAGTTCACATACTAACAATAAACTAGGTGTTTTATTGAAGCGATCTCATAAAGCTCAGTTTATTAGGTTGACCCATTTACAGTTCGCCACTATGCTTCCTTTTTTGATTGTGCGATGACCGGACATATTGAGGACCCTATGATGACGTCTACCTTAATCCTCATAGGACGGTAGAATTTGAAGTTTGTCTTAAATTTGTCTTGCCGTATGCTTAACGGTTTGTTTTCTTATTGCTCTGGCTTCTGCCAAGTTATTGAGTAATTGCGTAGTGACTTTCTAGGCTTTTGTTTTTTATATTATATATACATGATCGTTAATGTGTTTTACTTATATAGCCTATTAATGCTGCTTTGTTGGTTAGAAAAAATAACACGATTATATACTGAATTGGTTCGCAAAGAACCTAATTACCGGCTTAGTTAAACTGGTCCAAATAAAGCCGAATACGTTTTGTTATTGAACTGGTTGTCACAAAGTCCAGTTATGTTATCGCAGTGGTTTTTACAAGGCCTAAAAAAACATATTTATAACTGAACTAGTTCTCACAAGGCACAGCGTACCAGGTTTGTTATTAAACTGGTCCAAATAAAGACAAATACGGTTTGTTATTGAACTGGTTCTCACAAAGACCCTTACAAGGCCTAGTAAAACAGATTTATAATTGAACTGGTTCTCTCAAAGCAGAGCTAACCAGATTTTTTTATTAAACTGGTCCAAATAAAGCCGAGTAAGGTAACTATGCTATTGAACAGGATCTTAAAAGACCAAGAATACCAGCTTTGTTATTGTAGTGGTTTTAACAAGGCCGCGAAAACCAGGTTTATAATTGAACTGGTTCTCACAAGGCACAGCATACCAGGTTTGTTATTAAACTGGTCCAAATAAAGCGACGTAAGATTTTTATTAAACTGGTTCTCACCAAGGTCCAGTATACCAGCTTTGTAATTTCAATGGTTTTCACAAGACATAGAAAGCCAGGTTTATAATTTAACTGGTTCTCACAGGGCTTAATATACCAAGATCACGTTCAACACTATTGTGCTAAAGCTAATGACAACTCTGGAATTCATGTATTTTGGTCAATGACGTTCTTGATACAATTTGCAATCAAGTCAAGTTTCATCTATAAGAACGTATGACTTCTCAACACTATATAAGCCCTATCGAAGACAAAATTATTGCTCTCATTCAAAAATATTTCGCTAGAGAAAAAAAATACATTTTTGGCCTATATGAATATTATAGCGTTTTTCACTAACGGCAGTTTAGACAATTACAATATGTGGACTTGACAAGAAGTTTGTGGAGTACCAATTTTCCCATTAGATATTATATTCGTCACGCATGGAACTACCGTTTATAGACACATTGTTGGTACCCCTATGGGTACAAACTGTGCACCTCTAGTCGCAGATTTGTTCTTGTATTGGTATGAAAGAGATTTCATGTTGAGTCTTTTATCCAATACTCAGACAGATGTAACTGAAAAAGAAATATAAAAAGATCGGACAGGGAAAGTAGCATTCAAGAGGGACAGTCAACCACAAAACACAGAAACAAACATGCAAACAGACAAACAAAAAAACAAAAGCAATAATAAATGCAAACGACATCACAAACACCAAAAGGGTTGACAATAGCGCTACCGCCTTGGAACGGTCAGTGGCAAAGTAGGCCACTGGGGGTTTAAATCGGTTCTATGGTGCACCAGACCTCACACTTACCCTACTGTCATCCCATTGAAACAGGACAGTGTAAATAAAGAAATCCCCGCCATGATCTAATCTCTAACCAACAAGGCAGCATCAATAGGCAATATAAGTAAAACACAAATATGCTCGTGTAAATGTAATACAAAAAAACAATAGCCTAGAAAGCCACAATGAAGGTACTCAGTGACTTGGCAGAAGCCAGAGCAGTAAGAGAATAAACCATTAAGGGCACGACGAGAAAGATCATGGACAAACATCAAACGCCACCGTCCCAATGGGCTTTAGGTAGGCGTCATCATAGGGTCCACAGCCTGTCCGGTCATCGTACAATTAAAGAGGAAAGCATAGTGGCGAACTGTAAAAGGGTCCACCACCAATCATGCAGTACGTTGTAAAATGATAGGGGGGTAACCTCTTTTGATAAACTTTTTAACAAGTTTAACAAAGATAGTATGAAAGTGATCATGACCAAGAATCTTACGAAGTTTATAAATCACATCACCATAGAAGTCAGGTTGTGATAGTCCTTGTCGCAGAAGAGTCCTTAAATTACTTTTATATTTGGAAAGAAGATCAGGGTTACGATAATACAATTTTGCAAAGGTTTTACGAAGTTTATGGTAACGGTAATCCTGATTGAGTAACTTTTTAGTTATACAAAGATTACGAATATTAAAGTCCTCAACTCGAGTACAAGCTCTAGAAAAACGAATAAGTTGAGACACATTCACCCCATAAGAAGTTGCTCAGGGAGCATCCCCATCCAAGTGGGGATAATTAACAATGTCAAAATTAAAATCATCTCTCTTGTCATAGATTTTGCTAATCAATTTACCACTTTTAATCGAGAGATCTAAATCAAGAAAGAAGCTTTATTATCAGATATATTAGCTTTATTAAGCTGAAGTTCTTTAGGAGAAATATAATTAACCATAGTTGGAAAGAAAGGGTTGTCAATGTTCAATATGTCATCCAGATACCGAGAGGTGTCATTAAAGGCTTCAATAACATCTGCCTGGGTATCTGGTGTAAGACTCAACGTGAAATCCCTTTCATAGCAAAATAAGAACACATCTGCGACAAGTGGTGCACAGTTTGTACCCATAGGGATACCAACAAGTTGTCTATAAACGGTGGTTCCATACCTGACGAAAATATTATCTAATAGGAAGATGAGTGCTTCACAAACTTCATAGCAAGTCCACATAGTATAATTGTCTAAACTACCGTTAGTAAAAAACGCTTTTATATTATTACATGCCAAAAATGTAGTATTTCCTCTAGCGAATGTTTTTTGAATAAGAGAAATTAGCTTGTCTTTAATAAGGTGATGTGGTAAGGTTGTATATAGTGTAGAGAAGTCATAAGTGCTTATTGATGAAACTTGACCTTTATTGAAAATTTTATCAAGAACGTCTTCTGATTTTTTTATAGATTCAAAAAAAATTGAAGCCTTTAATGACATCTCTCGGTATCCGGATGACATACTGAACATTGAAAATCCTTTCTTTTCTAATATGGTTAATACTATCTGATCTAAATAACTTAAACTCAACAATGCTAACATTTCTGAAACTGTCGCTTTTTTTCTTGATTGACCTCTCTCTAGTGAAAATGATGAAATAATTAATAAAATCTATGACAAGAGAGGTGATATTAATTTTGATATTGTTAACTATCCCGACTTAGATGGAGATTTTCCCCGGGCTAATTCTTATGGGGTCTATATTTCTCAACCTATTAATTTGTCTATAGCTTGAAGTCGTGTTACAAGTACGTTAATATTCGTAATATTTACATAACTAAAAAGCTATTCCAGCAGGGCTACCGTTACCATAAACTTCGGAAAACCTTTGCACAATTGTATTATCTTAACCCTGACCTAATTTTAAAATTTAAAAGTAATTTATGAACTCTTCTGCGACAAGGACTCTCGCAACCTGACTTATATGGTGGTGAGATTTGCAAACATCTAAGATCCTTGGTCATAATCACCTTTATGCAATCTATAGAAAACGTGTTAAAAGGTTTATCAAAAGAGTTTGACCCTATCATTTTGCAACGCACTGCATGTTTAGTGGTTGACCCATTTACAGTTCGCCACTATGCTTTCTTCTTTGATTGTCGATGACCGGTCAGATTGTGGACCTAAAGTCCTCATAGGACGGAAGCGTGTGATATTTATCTTAAATCTTGTCTTGTCCTACCCTTAATGGTTTCTTCTCTTGCTGCTCTGGCTTCTACCAAGTACCTCAGTAGTTGCTTTGTGACTTTTTACGTTTTTGTTTTTTTATATTATATATACATTATCATCTGTGTTTTACTTATATGGCCTATTAATGCTGCCTTGGTTGTTAGAGAATATATGTATAACCATTACGTGGCGTCAGTATTAACTTTCATACGCCATCCAACCCCTACTCCAAGAAGCAAAAACGGGATTGGCTGGGAGTATGCAATAACAATTTTGGCTTAAAACGTTTGCATCTTGTAAAATTAAAACATTTAATAGGTAATTTTAATGTATTATTGTCGACATATCCGTTATAAAATCCTGCTAATCACCTAATGGAATTGAGGTGGGACCACATAATGCTGATGGGGATATCTTTATTTACACTGTCCCGTTTTATTTGGTTGATAATAGGTAATAGTGAGTTTTGGTGCGCCCTAGAACCTGGTTTAAACCCCCAGCGGTCTCTTTGCCACTGACTCTTTCAATAGTCATATGGTAGTCATATTGTCAACCCTTTTATGTTTGTGATATTATGTCTTGCATTTGAAAGTTTTTTTTGTACTATTCTGAAACAGCTTCATTTAAAAGGGCTTTAAAAAGCATGGAAAAAGCTGAAAAAATTATCAAAATATCTTACAAAATATAGGCGATATGACCTTTTGAAAATGAGCAGAAAGACTCCAATGAAGGCAGCCATCTTCAAATGATGACTTCATCGCGCCTTTTTCAATATATGGAAAATAGATAGTAAATGGTGTTTAAAGCAAATACAAATACAAAGTAATATATTTATACTGTATATGCTCTTTTTAAAATTTACATGTATTTGCAGTGATATTCTGTGTTTTAAATGGCATTAATCAGTATGCAATAAATGGTAAAAAGGCGCGATGCAATCATCAATTGAAGATGGCTGCCTCCGTTTGAGAATGTTTACAGTTTTTTTAAAAGATCATATCTCCTGTATCTTTTTCATATTTTTATGTTTTTAAAACACTTCTAAATGAAGCCAGTTCAATCCCATTTAATCATCTTTGTAGTTGTTGTTTGTTTCTGTGCGTGTTTGTGGATGACTGTGATCCTTGAATGCTACATTTTCTGTTCGGCTTGCCCCGACTACAAATCAGTAGATTCCTTACTGGTACTTTGGGATCATCAAGCCCATTCTGTGTAGCTTTAAAGTAGAATATCGCTTAACTGAGCGGGTGCTAGGAGGCGTGACACGTGTTGCACCTTATAATTATCTCTCACCTTATAATTATCTCTCATGAACAGACTAAATAAAACCGAGTCTGTTACTTCATGTACTTTTCTCTCTTGTTTATGTTTGTTGCTTTCAAGGGATCATCTTTTCAGTGTTTATTGTATACATGCATCTACTTCTCTCAAACTCTCTTACCATTTGACTTAATCCTCAATTTAGGAGTAGTGTACTATCGTGAACTGATGCGAGATAAGGCAAAACAACGGGAGAGTCAACGACGAGCCAGTAAACCAGGCGACTCCATCAAACTTGGTTCTGTGTACAAAAATCGGGCAAAACGACAACCGAGAAGTATGCTACAGATAAGGGAATCTCTACGGCTGATGATGGAGGCCGAAGTTATAGGTAAGTAAAATATATTGGGATACTTCACTTAATACTCCATTTATCTGTTAGTTTATATCTTATAAATGTGATATACGCTTTTAACAAAAAAATCGTATGAATACTCATCAATATAATTTTTCACAGGTTCATCAAATATAAAATAAACTTGAAAATAAATCATCAATTTGAGAAACAGAATGCATTCAGTAATGGCTTTAAAGAACGTGTTCAACATCTGAGCGAATTAAATGACAAATAAATGTTAAGTATCATTTAAAATCGGGGTACTTAGAAGTGTCGTCTAGTGTATATATTATTTGAGTTATATACAGTTTAATTAATATTGTATTCCTTCTTCTGTCACTCCTTTGGCGACAGCGCGGAGAAATATCATGACGTCAATTCGTGACGTACTATCGTGACGTCTATCGTTTAGTTCATAACATTTGGCTACTGTGCTATCTTGCACACTAGGCGAGATAGCACAGTAGAGGAAGGGATATGTTATAGATTTTCTTAAACTGGGAAATTTCTATAATTCTTCACAGAATATATAATATATTAATATCACCATGTGTTAAACAGGTTATTTTCTATATGTATGATTGAATTGAAATGTACATGTACTGTAGAATTTTGCTTTTACAACCATATGAATGTCATGTTCATTATTTAACGCTTAGAATAAGTTTAATCTTAAAACGATGACCATTCAAATGAATGAGAATCTGATACGAGTGTATATACGTAAATATTTTACCAGTGCCATTTGTTCTCTTTACGTTAGATTACTATTATGTTGGACTAGTGATCGCACTGAGACGTGAGAAGAATATTTTAAATATCAAAATCATTTTGATATCTTAATCTAAAACACCACCATCGTACAATAAGGTGTATTTATATATTAACATAGAACAAGAGAGATTATAAATATGTTTTACTGTTTTTATTTTTACGTTCAGAAATGGAGACTAAAAAAGCAAAAAGGAAGCCAAAGCCAAAACCACAAAACGATAACAACACTCCTCATTCGACCTTTAGGAATCCCATTGACAAAACCCCTAGAACACTCGTGGGATCACAAAAGGATGTTGTACAAATGCCAAACGAAAGCAAATCATCAAGAAACACCAAACCTAGTTTAATGTCTAAATTAAGAGCAGCAAACAAAAATGAAGTTGATTCCATGGATGGACACAATACCGGCGACTCTCATAACACTGACGGTATGAACAATCTGAAAGGTAATCAAAACTTGCCAAAAGCTACGCCTCCAGTATTCATTACTGAGTTGTCTAAAGCTCAACCCTCGGGTGAATCCGTACTTACATTACCTGCCATAAAGGAAGAAAATTCGCAAGATGAGATTATCTTAAACAAAAGCTCAAAATCAAAACCTTTATTACAAAAGAGATTTGAACAAACTGCCTCTAGTTTTAAGGACGATACTTGCAGAGATGTTCCGAATACCAAAAATGCGTCTGTTATGAAGGATAGAAGTGATACTGGAAAAAAAACGCCTGTGTTGCCAACAATAAAAACGACTGATACGTTTCAAATGCCTAATAAATCAAGTATTGTAACAGAGCAAAACCATTCCGATACGGTGCCAAAACTACCTGCTATTGGCGGAAATGACAATGGCATCGAGGATAGTTACGGTTCTGCAAATGATGTGGAACAAACGGCCAGAACTGATCAATCGGCAACGACATTATCCTCCAACTGGCAGACGGCAATGACGTTTGTTAACCAAAAGATACAGGATAGATTAACAAATGTAAGATTGCAAACTGCTAATGTCCTTTATAATTGTTAAGTAATATGTAGCTTACAAAGAAAGTCGCGATGATATTGTATATATAAGAACATGAATATTCACGCCATTGCAGGTACCGTATACAGAAGTCTTCGCCCCATTGGAGGTAGCTATGAAGACAGTTTTTTACGTCATTGTAGGCAGCTTATAAAGATTGTCTTCACCCATAGTGGGTATCATATAAGAATAGTCTTGACACACATGTAGACAGCTTATAAAGACAATCGTCACGCCATAAGAATAGTCTTCCCACACATGTAGACAGCTTATAAAGACAAAAGTCACGCCATAGTGGGTATCGTATAGGAATAGTATTCTCACACATGTAGATAGCTTATAAAGACAAACTTCAAACCATAGTGGGTATCGTATAAGAATAGTTTTCAAACACATGTAGATAACTTAAACAAGATAAACATCACGCCGTAGTGCGTATCGCATAAGAATAGGCTTCACTCACATGTAAATCGCTTTTAAAGACAGTTGTCACGCCATAGTGTTTAATTTATAGGAATAGTCTTCACGCACATGTAGATAGCTTAAACAAGACATACTTCACGCCATAGTAAGTATCGCATAAGAATAGTCTTCACACCAATGTAGGTAGCTTATAAAGACAGATTTCACGTCATTGACGGGTGTTGGTAGCTTATTACGACAGTATTCGCGACATTGAAGGTGGCTTTCCTATTATATTATTATATTATATACTCACGGTCAATGAACATGCACCACAAAATAAATTTAGTGCATTCCATATTGTTGTTATGCACGAGCATTTCCGGGTTTCTTCAGTTGCATCGCACAAAGACATCATTTTCGCGGAAACATTCATGGCATTATATTGGCTGAAATCAAGCAATACAAATGCTAGTAAAAACAACTGGAATTTATTCCGAGACGAATTAATGCAGCTTGAAATTTAGTGGATTTTTTTTCTTTTCATGATTATCCATAGTAAACAATGTTAGCTTGCAAGCTAAATAACTGCAAAACTGCTTGTCATAAAAGCCTACTTATAAACATGTAAGTTAAGTATCAAGATTCAATGCTTAAAAACAAAAATATTGGTTCAGCAGCTTTTTACCGAATGGTTTGCGAATAATCCAGCAGGATAAACATATGGAGTTAATGGTACGTTTTCATTGACAGTCAATATATTTATGTAGGTAAAGTTAAATTAAATATCGGTGTACCTGTTATAATTTGATCATTTTTGATTTTGTTTTGCAATGTTCTTTTCGAATAGTTTACATATAACAAATGAATTTAATGTGAACTCCTTTCTGGCTCGTACATGTACATGAGCTGTATATTTGTTTATATTTTAGAAAATAATGGAAGAGGATGCGGCGTACAAAGATTTTGAAACGAGTGAACCTACTATGAAACTGCTTGAAAACAGAATTAAAGCATTCCATATCAAATATGGCATGGGCAACAAAACGAAGAATTTACCACACTTAAAGCGATACAAACTTGATGTAAGTATCCCAAATTAAGACATAATTTATAGATGTATAATGCTGTTCTTGTCAGAAGATTGCATGGCAGATTATTATCTCTGTTTAACGTCGTTTTCCATTTTTTTTTAAAAAAACTTGTAAGAATTTTCCTGTAATAGCACAGATCGATATTGACGTCACACAATAAAACTGTAAATTTCATAAACATATCGTGACATTGAACACTAGAAGCACAATCAAATTCAATAGATTCCCGATCTGTTTTTGGACAAAATCATACATATTTGTACGAATAAAATGTATTTTAGCAATTTTAAGCAATCTTGATCTGTGCTATTTAATATACGTCTTACAACTTTATACAGTAATTAAATAAATCCAATGCATTTAAATTCTTACAACTAATTATACTTGATGATATATAAAGAGCAATGTGGTGTTTAACACAGATTACATATGAAATATATTTGGTGAGATATTTATCATTAGCTCTTAGCGTTGCTTTATTTTACATTTAAATTATTACTGGGATTTAAACACTCATCATTCTGTCAGTATGGTGTTTTGTTTTATAATGTTGATTCACTCTGTGTCCCTGTATTTACTGCAGATTATGAGATTCCATAAATAGTATCCATGTGTGATACTAGGATTAATACTAGTTTAACGTGCTCTGAAGTTTGTATCACCTCGAGTGGACTTGCCATATATCTGCAGAATATAACAAAGGGTTTAAGCCTCAAGCGTGGTGATTCCGCTGATATGTTTCCATAAGAGGTGAAGTAAGCTTTCAGAACCATTACTCTAGTAATGATCATTTTATTATATATACCTTCATGACAACCCTCGTAACATAATATAATAGTTAGGCACAGATAAGGGACATCGTTTGTGAAAGCCAGGAATATGATACAGACATGTTCACAAAATACGACGTCGTGAATACGCAAGATCCATTTAGCACGGCGTCTTGAATACACCACATTTATTTAGTTGGATATTAATACAGAAATCAGTTCTAGTAGGAAAGTGAAACGGAATCAACAAAGCAGTGATACATGTTTTGTATTTCAGAGTACAAGGTAGATATAATTGTCAGGGTACAAGGTATATAACAAAACGAAATCGAACTAATAACCATTAGTATTCAGTAACAGTAGTGTAACCTTTTCTTTTGAAATGTGTGTAATTCCAAAGCAAAACACTTAAATAGCGGAATTGTATTTATAACACAAAATAATTGTGTTTACACAGGATGCTGGAGAATATGACGATAAGAAAGAGCGTCCAAGACCAGGTGGAAAAGTTTGGGTAAAAAGACAAACATGCAAGTTCGCCAACACAGAATTTATTGTGAAAGATCATAAGCACGTTGCGGTATCAAATGGTGGAATCGATACCGGAATTCGACAGAGTTCAAAAATCAAAAGTTGTTGTGCAACAAATACTGAAATCGACCAACTTCGGCGAAAACAATATGTTTTGATGACATTGCCATAAATGTGTCAATGACATCTATAAAATGTGAAAGTTAGTTTCGTTGTAGAAACACCAACACTCACCTCCTAGGTTAAATATTATACATCATTATTTTAAGGGAAGTATACCAACGGGCAAATGGTTGTTAAAGGAGTAGTTTAAGTTTTACTGGAAATATACGAAAAACAAAAAATAAATAAACACTAAGCTTGTGGACAGGAGAAGGCTCTTCTTACGTTAGACATGAGATTGTAATTTGTATTGCATGTTAAAGGGTAATATGCTACATACTTTTTCTATCAAGTTTGGTAAATTGTATTGTATTATATTTGACAAATCTCTTACAATAATGCATTTTTTAATGTGAATACATACAGTATACAAGTCAAAAGGGCCGAAGCTTTATAAAGCATAAGCATTGTAAACACACAGAGAAATTAATTAATGTATAGAGAGTGTTTCAAGATAAAATAAATCGTATGTGTTGTACGACTCACCAAACACATAAAAAAAAGAGTATGATAATGGACCTTTGGAAACGACCGAGCACGACACATACGAAATATTGCAGTCTCGGTTTGAATGAGACTGTTCATGAGCGGTAGTGAAATATCGAGGTTACCCCAGAAGATGGATAAACGTATACAGGATAGTTTAGAATTACACTTATACATCGTATCATACGATTCATTTGCGTCAAAAGCAGATTTTTGTTAATATAGACAATGGCATCTTAAACAGATTTGTTAAATGTAAACATGTTTTTACTATCATTATAGAAAACCAAAGAATGAAATTATATATTTTGTTGTTGCATTGATGTAAAATCTATTGTAATTTGTATTCTGTGATACAGATAAAACACAGCTGTGATATTGTTAAATTTATTGTATTTATTAAACTGATTGCTTTACAATGTGAGTTGTTTTGATGTAGAACACCTAGTTGAAAATAGCAAGTGTACTTGTAACAACAAAAAAGCCATATTATAATCATAAAACATATTTATGCAAATCATCTCCAAATTTATGTTACACGTAATAAGCACATTCACCAGAACACAAAATAAACAAATAACATAAGAAAAAAACAATTGGATCAAAGCAAGAGTTACTCTTCATTCAAAGGAATAGTCAGTGTGACATGTAATTTTTCATGCTGAACAAATTCACCGATTGACCTGATAACTATCGGAATACTATAGCAAGAAACCAATACAGAGCAAATAGCTAACTATGACAATCCTCGTCTGTATAAATAATAAATGCTGGAAATGAATACAAATAGCAAAAACAAATTACATCCCTGAATGTAGTTAAAAAAGTCAAACATGAAATGCATCAATCTGTTACAGTAAAACAAAAATAAATATAAAAAGACCGGACAGGGAAAGTAGCATTCAAGGAGGACAGTCAACCACAGAAACAAACACGCAAACAGACAAACAAGAAGGCAAAAGTAATATTAAATGCAAACGACATCACAAACACAAACGGGTGCCTTGGCACGTATACAATACAAACAACTTTTAAGAGAAAACATTAAAAATAAGCATGTGAAACAACAAACATAAATGAGTTGACCATATGAGTACCGCCTTAAATCGCTCTAACCCTGTTCCCGTATCAGAAGTTCTCATAACATATGGCGATGTAAATCAAATAAATAGCTAACACTGACTATATTCCTCACACGGCAAAAGCGACATTTAACTCTAGAACCTTATATTAACATGTGAGGATCGGTAGCACATAAAATCCCAATAGCATTGTATTGTATTAAAATTAATCAGACACAACTCAGAAAGCAACACTTGTAGCTAAACAGGAATTGAAAAAAGATGATGATCTTTTTGTTCAATATCTATGTACTGACTGCTCAATGAGACTAGCGGCAAGGGAAACACAGTTCTACATTTGAGAGGTTGGATGTTTTATATTATTCATTACGATATCGGTAACTAACCTCAGACTTAAAATCTGTCATACACGAAATATCAACATTTCTTATGAACAAAATATACCACAAACCTTTTGAAACGTAATGAAACATTTATTAGTATAGCTTGATGATCATTTGTATGAAAATCTCTGGTTAGTTTAAAAAAATGCAACACAAATGTGGATTAGGCTTAGTGTTTGTGTCATAACTTTTCAGTTGTCTGCGTAATCTTTTTCGTCATGTTTTTGTCAAAATATAGCATTTAAGAAGTTTTGGTCAATATTACTTTTATTAAAGCATAAAGCTTATCCCAGGTGTCAAACCGGTATTAGTTTGGCTCAGTGAACAAATAGGGAAAATACAATTTGTACCAGAGCTGTCACCAGATAAACACAACCTTGAAATAGCCTGTCAAGGACTGCTTCATTTACACTGTCCCATTTGGATGAACATAGGGTAGAAATGAGGTTTGGTGCACCTTATCCTGACTTAATCATCCAGTGGCAAGTATTTATCATGTCGATCTGCACAATTCTGCCGAGAAACAGGGTGCCTGAGATAAAACCTTATCTCGGCAGTTAACTTCCGATCCCGTCGGGTACACTTCTTTTGATGACGTCAGCACCTCTTTTGATGACGTCAGGATATATTTGATGACGTCTGGGTAGTTTTGAACGGAAAAATATGTGAAAAATGGAAAAAAAAGTAAATTAAATGATTTTAAACGATCAACATGATAAATAGAACCTTCATGTTAGTATTCGGCCGTTTCGATCGTATCCAGTTTATCAGGTTCGGCACGGAAAAAACGAAGCCCTCGGCACAGCCTCGGACTTCATTTTTTTCTCAGCCTCACCTGATAAACTGGATAGGATCAGGCTCTAACATGATATTATCTATTTATCACTCGCCGTTTCAAGGCGGTATCCCTGTTGTCAATCCTTTTGTGTTTGTGGATTCGCGTACTACTTTGCTTCAATCTATCCTTCTAATTGTTGTTTTGAATCAGTGTTTAATAGTATTTGAATTTACTGTGCGCGGTTATAACGGTTAAGCTGTTATTATAATATAATAACACTTTAGCCGTGGTACTCGACATGGTCCATAAACGGAACGAGATATAGTGGTTGAGAACTTGACTCATAGGCTTAATTACGAAAACGTTGTTTATCTTTGTTTTAAGATGCCTTTCTTATGAGATAATCGTATGACATATAGAAGTATCTGTTAGAAACAACATTTTTTATAATTGAAATATCTACTGGTTGATCTATTTTACACCATCATCGTCCTGCATATTTATAAGACATATTCGTTATTTTACAACTATTCGTAGTTTGAATTTCAACGATGAATAAAAGCAAAGTATGCAACACAACACACCTAAAAGGATGGATAACACATGCACCACTTTGGAATTGTCAATAAGGCCGTTGGTGGTTTAAACTAGGCGGGGATTTCTTTATTTACACTGTCCTGTTTTAATGGGATGACAGTAGGGTAAGTGTGAGGTTTGGTGCACCCTAGAACCGGTTTAAACCCCCAGTGGCCTACTTTGCCACTGACTGTTCCAAGGCGGTAGCCCTATTGTCAACCCTTTTGTGTTTGCGATGTCGTTTGCATTGTTATTACTTTTGCCTTTTCGTTTGTCTGTTTGCGTGTTTGTTTTTGTGTTTTGTGGTTGACTGTCGTCCTTGAATGCTGCTTTCCCTGTCCGATATTTTATCCTTCTTCTGTATTTCCTAATCTCAAGTAATCGGGACAATTTAAATCATCAAATACCCGTCAGACTATATCTTCTAACAATATATGCCGCGTACAAAGTAATATAAGTAAAAAACAAATATGAAATGTTTATATGAATATATAACCATAAAAAGCCACGAAGCAAGCACACAATGACTTGGCAGAAGCCAGGATAACAAGACAATAAACCACGAAGGGCACGACAAGACAGGATTAAAGAAAAACATAAAGGTTACCATCCCATTGAGTATTTAGGAAAACGTGTCATTATAGGGTTCATTATATGATGGGTCATCAATTTGTTTTTCTTTTAATTAAAATCCAAAGTGCATTCTTCGTCCTTCTTATATATGGGGACCGTTTTATTTAACTTCGTAAGTTGATAACGTTTGTTTTTGTTTACGTACGATTTACCGTACGAAAAAACTAACAAATTCGGTATGTGCATTTCACATGTAAGCCCAATGATTTTGCTTCAACTTCATGAATATGACGTTGGATTGTGCCCAAAGATTCGAATGATGGTGGAAAGGGTACACAAGAAACGGTGACCACGCCGAAAATATCATACAGTTAACAGATAAAACTGACAGGAAACGTTTAATGCAAAACACGGTATTGGAGGTATAATACTGAAAAAGATAATTGCAAACAAACAGTTTACATCATTATCACCATGATCACATTTATATGTACATATGCGAACAAAAATAGGTACTTTCTTCAATTCGTTATTAGTGATAATGGGCCACCGGCCCATACACATATAAACATTTATCATGCAGATGTGCACTTTTCTGCCAAATGAAGGGGTGACCTATTACATTTTGCTTTATTTGGCACTTACCAATAGAGCAAATCAATGCGGAATCCCTAGACGTTTATTGTACATAACGTTATCTGACGTCATGCACGTAACGTTGCCTGACGTCATAAAACAAACAAAAAACAACAACATGGCGGCGTCCTCGATAAGCGTTACATTCTGAGAAATAGGTAATAATAGTAATTCATACAGAAAATGTGGATAATCTACATTATAAATAGAATATTATGTCAGTGCCTTTTACTATCAAGTTTATTAGGCTCGGCACGAAAACGAATAATGGCTCGGCAGAGCCTCGCCATTCTTCGTTTTCTATGCCTCGCCTAATAAACTTGATAGTAAAAGGCACTGACATAATATTCTCTATATAATATATAACAGTATAACACATGATTTGGTTAACGGACATCAAAAACATGTTTTCTTTTCTCAAATGCATAATATATAAACATTGCTAAATTAATAATGACATTTCTTTTTGTGTATATAAAATTTGTGTATATTAGGTTGTTCATAATATTTCCTTTGCATGTACAATACTCTTAAGTCATTATACAATGAACATCGCAAAGCAAATGGTATTCGGTTTCAATATCATATTTACAATATATACAAATACGCTGCTCTCCAGGCAATTTCATATGCCTTCCTTTTTCAATAAATAAACAATGTGATGATTTTCGTAAAGACACATAAGCAGCTCTAAACTGTATGTATGTTAGAACATTTAGATAGTTTTCGAATTTAAAATCATTCTTAAAATGGTTATAATAAAACAGTGTTTTATTGCCTTGTACCATCTGAGACCACTTTTGTAAGTCCTGATCTTTTCCTCTTGTTTCATATCGGCTTACAAAACAACTGTTCATTTTCCACATCTTGCCTCTCCCAAATAAATCCAAGAAATATAAAAAGATAGGACAGGGAAAGCAGCATTCAAGGAGGACAGTCAACTACAAAACACAGAAAAAAACACGCAGACAAACAAGAAAGAAGGCAAAATTAACAATAAATGTAAACGCCATCACAAACACAAAAGGGTTGACAATCGTTTGAATATAGATTCATTTTCAGCTTTGTAACCCAATTGTTATAACCATAACTATCTAAGTTTCTAAGCATATTATAAAATTTTTTTTACATATCTATCATCTGGCATGTTTATTATTTTAATCCAATACTTGATGATCTTTTTGTGCGCTGTATATATACATAAGATAACTTTCACAATCACCTACAACTACAGCATTACATGCTTTTAGTGAAGCTGACATAAATCGTTTGCATGCGTAAATATAATCCAGTCCCCATATCTCTGTACCATATAATAGTATTGGTCTTTTTTTTGTTTCAAACAATTTAAAATACACATGCTGAGGCATTAGACATAAACTTCGTAGCGAAGACAATAAAGAAATTAAAACTCGTTTTGCTTTTATCGAGAAGTTTTCCGCCATTTGAAACTTAGGCAATCGGCACGAAAAATGTAATCCAACATAGCTAAATCCATTTACAATGTCATTACTATATGTACTATTACTATATGACGGCATTAATCTTTACACGACAGTTTAAAAATGAGAGGTTATTATTTTGATTGAAATTACCATTAACAAAGTGCAGGACCATGCTGCAAGTATTGCTCATTATTGTCGAGCCGGTCTAACGATCACAAGTGTGTCCGTTCTTTTCTTCGTTCGTCCTTGCGTCCGTGTTTCATTTATTTTTTATCTTCTTCATTACTTGATATTTTTCACCAAACTCCACCAGAATGTTCCTTATATGCTTCTAGCATCATGTGCAAAATATCAGGTATCTGTAATGTAATCTACGTTGATGGAAATTTAACTCACGTCCTGTCTCCGTTGCGACATGTGTATTTTGCTTCTGTTTTGCAGGATTTTCACCAAACTTCACCAAAATGTTCCTGAAATCCATCTAGCATCACCTGCACAATTTCGGTTAGCTGTGACCTTCTTTGGACGAAATTTTGGTCATATAAGGTCTTCGCTATGTGTATCATGTCTTTCGAAAGGATTGTTACCAAACTCCACCAAAATGTTCATTAAATGCATCTTTTCGTGTCACTGTGATCTTCGTTGGACAAAATATAGATCATGTATGGTCTCTGCTATGACATGCTTATCTTTCTCATTTGTTGCAGGATTTCCACCTAACTCCACCAGAATGTTCCTTAAATGCATGTAGCATCATATGCACAATTTTGGGTCACAGTTGCTGTGACCTACTGTGGATTGATTCAATTAAATATTAAATACAAGATCTCATAGGATTGACATTGGTGTTGGCCAAATCAAAGTATAGTCAAATCTGGACTTATTTAACATACAGCTCGACATGTAGGCAGTGGCCTTCTAGTATATATATGCAATTTAGAAAACAAAAGGTAAATAAACATCTTACTATCACATGGTTATGTAAAGTCACGGAAAAAAATAAAATTATAATACAAAAAAGTAGGTTCACTGAAATAGGTCATCATTGTATGACATTACTTTAAAAGCACCATACGATGAACATGCCACTATTTGTATCACTGTTTCCCCTATATTTCGATGCAAGTTCACTGTGTGTATATAAATAATTCTTCTTGTACAAATATATGCGCATTGTTAGGTACAAATATACTAAAAGGAACTTTTAACGCCACGTAGTTTAAAATGTCGAATTCAAAACGATTTACAATAAAATCTGTCATTCTAATGAAAACATCAACTTGAAAAAATATCTTGTGCAGTATCGTTGGATTACAGTTCAAATGTACCCATACACAATTTCATTAGAAGAAAATGAACAAAATAAAAAATAATATATTTAAAATTTAATAATGGGCGTTTGGTGTACTGTTAAATATAATACACTCTATATAAGGTTAGTGGGTGTGTACCTAAAGCAAGTGGGAGCTGTTTAACGCTTGGTTTACTACCAACTTCAAGCTCTTGAAACATGGCTGGAAACTCGTAAAGAATAGTTTTATAGTTTTTCGCGTATTTACCTTCGATCGACAAAGTAACTGTTTAAAAATACACATCTATTCAAAGAAAAAAAGTATATCCTATGCGAATTTCGAACCCATGACTTTCGGATTGACAATCACTGCGCTTTACCATTGGTTAATCCAATAAGTTGATAGATAGCGTTATTTTTCGATATACTGGTAGCATCGTATACGTTATCCTTTGTTCACTTTGTGTGTGTGATTCAAAGGTTTTCTAAATGTATACGTACACCAATTACCTTCGGAAATAAATTGCCCAAGAAAATAAAGATTACAAAATCCATCATTACAATTGTATACTATGAAAATAAACTGTGTATGTTTTGTTGAAATAACCTAAGACAATTTCCAATAATCGATTATTAGCGAACTGATGATTAAAATGAAAAGTACTATCTTTTTTGTTGTCTTTTTGGCTTAATTGTTATGTGTGCCGAAGGTCACGGGTTTGAATCCCGTTTATCAGCGAACTGTTTTTAAATGATTACGACAGTGAAGTGTTTTGATATTGATGTTGCTACAACGAACAACGGAAATTATGTCCTGGTACGGGTTTCCCTCCTTATTACGGGTTTACGGCTATGTTACACAAGCCGGAATTTGGTAGTAATACCAAACGTTTAAACCTCTCCAAGTTGCTTTAGGTATACGCCAGCATGCCTTATGCAGAGCTACATATATACGCAGTGTTAAGTGCACAAATATGCGTAGGTCATAATAGGAGTATGTGAACAGTATGTACATTATATTATTATACCTCACGTTTATACTCCTGCATAAAATTCCTGTATCATGACGCGAAACGTTTTATACCGTTTCCCGATTATGACACTGAGTGTTTTACATTTTGTATTATTACCTAATGCTCTATATAAATTGGTTATTTGTCATTACTAACTGTTTCTCGCAATTTGTGTCACTCACCATGCAGGGGTGATACAATTTGACTGTTACCCTCCCTGACAATGAACTGACTGAATGCGCGAATACTTATCGCGTCGAGTGCCCCTTATCAAGCGTTTTATCACCTGTGATGGGCGCAGATGATAGGTGTAAACAATGTCAGGATTAGAAAAGGTCGCTAAAGAAGCCTCACAAAATCATCCTGAAAATAGGAACTCCCTGGGGAAAAAAGGTGATCGACGTCGGCAACACGTATTTTATTGACGTCTTGTCTCAACATCATAAACGTTATAATGAGAAATAGGTAATAAAACAGTTATTGCATGGGTGTTTTGGGAACAGTCAAAACTGTTGTTCCAAGGTATCGGGAACGACCTGGCGAACTAGTTCGTTGACCTCTTCATGTGCACTCTTGTTCAGCGGTTCAAGTTTACCAACAGACACTATGTTAACATGCCTAAGCATAATACAATGAGAACTACGTACTAAATAAGTTTACCCATATTGACTACTGAGTTCGCCTTGAATATCGACACTAACATTAAAGTTTACAAACCGATAAAATCGCAACTACAACAGACGTTTTTTGTTTGATTTCTTTTTATTAAATTTATTAGATGATTACTAAAAATGGCTCAAAATAAAGAGGAAGCTGAACAATATTCAGAAGGAGGTAAACTACTAGGTTTAAATGAGTTTTCAAAAACGAATGAGATAGAGATCAAACAGAAAGAAAGCCTTCTTCAGGAAAACAAACAAGCTCTAACAAAAGACATCGCACACAGGCCGTTGATATACGGAGTGAACGACAGCCCACCGATACATATTACCATCATATGCGCCCTACAGGTAATAACATACGTTTAATTTTCTAAATGTTTCATTTATGGGGATTTGCGTGGCCTAGTGGATGGTGCGGTGGATTTTAAATCCGGAATACCCGGGTTCAAGCCATAAAGGCGCCATTGAGTGCCAACCATGTGTTCTTGGGTAATACACTTTTCCTTAGACTAGTCCTTCGAATGATGACTTTAACAGGTGTTCCGTTGTATCGGATTCTATCCTCCGAGGAGCACATTAAGGAACCAAGGGAATATATTTAAGTAAGTAAGAGTAGAACGGTTCACGGATTCCTATTTATCCTTCCCCTCTCTGTGGGGATGCTGTAATGAAGTATTGTGTGGTGAATATCCGTTAAACAACGTTCAGTTCCATTCAATTAAATTCCAGTTATGCTATTCTAAGACATATGAAATATTTGGTAATTGTGCATTTTATTCAGTGGTTATTGCTTACCAATCACTGAACACGCTGTACGTATTTTGATAACTACACAATTCGATACGATGTGATATCGTATTGTCAACATAAGTGAGACCTATAACACAGCACACTATCATCATTTGTGTGAGACCTATAACGCATCATACTGTCATTATTGAGACCTATAATCCATCACATTATCATGTTACGTGTGAAACCTATAATACATCATATTGTCATTATTATTGAGACCTATAACAAAGCACATTATCATTACAAGTGTGAGACATATAACAAAGTATATTATCAATGTCAGTGTGAGACCTGTAACACATGACAATATCATTAGAAGTGCGAGACCGGATAACAGCACAATATCAGTATTATTCTGTGACAAATATACCACTGTACACTATCAGTGTTACATGTATTCTGTGACACATATACCACTGTACACTAGTATTAGTCTGTGACACATACACCACTGTAAATATCAGTATTATTTTGTGACATATGCACCACTGTAAATATCAGTATTAATCTCTGACACATTAATACCGCTGTAAATATCAGTATTTTTCTGTACATATATATACCACTGTACAATATCAGTATTATTTTGTGACATATGCACCACTGTACAATATCAGTATTACTTCGTGACACATATACCACTGTACAATATCAATATTACTTCGTGACACATATACCACTGTACACTATTAGTATTAGTCTGTGACACATACACCACTGTCCAATATCAGTATTATTTTGTGACATATGCACCACTGTAAATATCAGTATTAATCTCTGACACATATACCACTGTACAATATCAGTATTATTTTGTGACAAATGCACCACTGTACAATATCAGTATTACTTCGTGACACTTATACCACTGTACAATATCAGTATTACTTCGTGACACATATACCACTGTACACTATCAGCATTTTTATCTAACTCTCTATATAAATGGTTATTAGTCATTTCTGACTGTTTCCCGCTATTGACGTCACACGGGTGTAACAGTTTGACTGTGACTTTGACAAATATACCACTGTACACTATCAGTATTACTACTACTACTACTACTAATAAATTCTTTATTTAAAGAAGGTTAACACATTATGACATATCAAGATATACACATCATATTTTCACGAATATTTTCACGAATATTACTATTGTGACAAATAAACCACTGTACAGTATCAGTACTACTCGGTGACACATATACCACTGTATAATATCAGTAATATTCTGTGACAAATAAACCATTGTTCAATATTAGTATTATTCTGTGGCAAATATACCATTGTACACTATCAGTATTATTCTGTGACAAATATACCATTGTTCAATATAAGTATTATTCTGTGACACATATACCATTGTTCAATATAAGTATTATTCTGTGACACATATACCATTGTACATTATCAGTATTATTCTGTGACACATATACCATTGTTCAATATAAGTATTATTCTGTGACACATATACCATTGTACACTATCAGTATTATTCTGTGACACATATACCATTGTACACTATCAGTAGTATTCTGTGACACATATACAATTGTACACTATCAGTATTATTCTGTGACACATATACCATTGTACAATATCAGTATTATTCTGTGACACATATACCATTGTACAATATCAGTATTATTCTGTGACACATATACCATTGTACACTATCAGTATTATTCTGTGACACATATACCATTGTTCAATATAAGTATTATTCTGTGACACATATACCATTGTACACTATCAGTATTATTCTGTGACACATATACAATTGTACACTATCAGTATTATTCTGTGACACATATACCATTGTACAATATCAGTATTATTCTGTGACACATATACAATTGTACACTATCAGTATTATTCTGT
>JAWPHD010004642.1:0-182268 GCA_037043455.1 Cyrtodaria siliqua
AAAGATTGTATAATAGTTAATTACATAGTTAATTACATAGTTGTAGGGGGACATAATATTTAATTACATAGTTGTAGGGGGACATATTTAATTACATAGTTGTAGGGGGACATAATAGTTAATTACATAGTTGTAGTAGTTAATTACATAGTTGTAGGGGGACATAATAGTTAATTACATAGTTGTAGGGGGACATAATAAGAAAGTTGTAATAGCAATGCTTCCGTTTAAGTTGGGTGACTTTTCTCTGGGATAAACAAACGCTGAATATTTCATACCGTTACATCCAACCCCTGGCGCCATATTGACCCAGCCATCGGATATGGCCTCTGTTCGTGTCCGGGGTACATTCTGGAACGACGTGAAGGGATCTACCCCCCATGTAACTGTGGGAGAAAACGCAGATTAAAAGTACATACCAACCACATTATATTTGAATAAAACATTTAATTCCATTTGTAAATAAGGGCATACCACCATTTGTTTAAAAAATCGTTCACGAGTGCTTAGGGCGACTGAAAATATTGTATTTTATCTCGCAGCTTACATCGACATAAATATAAGTTAACGACAATTCAAGTTTTATTTATCTCGATAACTGAAGTGAGCCTATACAAAGAAGGCTGAAAATATCGGACAGGGAAAGCAGCATTCAAGGACGACAGTCAACCACAAAACACAAAAACAAACACGCAAACAGACAGACGAAAAGGCAAAAGTAATAAAAAATGCAAACGAAATCACAAACACACAAGGGTTGACAATAGGGCTACCGCCTTTGAACGGTCAGTGGCAAAGTAGGCCACTGGGGGTTTAAACCGGTTCTAGGGTGCACCAAACCTCACACTTACCCTACTGTCTATACAAGTGTATGTCTCACTGCACTGAAACCATGTCATAATACACTACTGCATAATCTATGCAAATCTCTGTGTTTGTACACAACGGCAATAGAATAAAACATTTAATTACAGTTGTTGCATGGTGTGTCAAACGATACGTTAAGACAAGATTAATTGGTATCATATTGTACTTATACTTTATAAAAATGCGTGTTAGTAACGTTCAATTCGGTTTAAGATGTCGTATTATTTGAAATACGAATTTGTTACAACCGCATAACATCTCAGACGCCATGCCGGCGTGTTTAACTTAGAAAAACCGACACTATTAAAGTGAAACGTGCACATCTTATGTGAGTTATGTGCTAAATATAATATTTTAATCATGCAGATATGCACTGTTCTACCTGATAACGGAGTGAACTAGTACATGTTGCTTTATCAGTTACTGACTGATTAAGTAAAGCCAACGTGAGTTTCCTCGACGTGTATTGTACATAACGTTATCGATCCAGGCTGTATGTGCATATCATTACTTATATCATGTAAGACATTTAATTTTGTGATCTTGACCTGTTGACCCTAACTTTTGTTCCCAGTGGTCAGACCTGTCACCGAACGTTTGTTTTGTAGTCAACTAATACATTATATACTTCCTGTGACCAATGTGAACAACTCTTTCAACTAATTCAACCCTTGTACTGTTTATCTTACGCTATGTCTGTTACAGATAGTAGTTAAGGGGGTGACAGAAACATGTTCTTATTGCATTATACGGTAAATAAAAAAATAAATAAAAAAGAACAGAAAAGAGGGAACGTTTGGGCAAATAGTGGCACCAACAACTGGCACCAACATTAAACTGTCAGTGAAAAACATTTGTCAAAATCTCCTGCCAAAAAAATCATCTTAAAAAGTAGCATGCCGCTGTCATTTTATCATAAATGCTTAAGGCGTTTTCGAGGTGTCGGTTAACATGTCATGTAGTCAACAAGACGCACGCACGTCCGCAAAAAACACTCAATAAACACTGACACTGTGGCTGAGCGTCAACGAATTCCGTTATCTGTTTCAGAAAAGAACACCATTTAAATTTACGAATGACCACTTATATTTCCCTATTCAAAATCTGTGATTCACAGTAGGTCATTTTGAAAATAGAACCACCGCTAGTAAAACACACAAAGTTTGCTATAATGTTATAGAAGTCTAACTAACGAACATGCATCTGAAATTTAAAAGTAATGTGTCCAGTTGTGTTAGCGATTTCTTTGTTATGGTAACTTTAAATATTTTAACAAACGGTAAACATGTTACTTGACCGAAAATTGTAAACACGTTTCACTAATTTCCGTCGCAATTCTATTTTGTGAAAGTGTTCAATAGGGAGAGCTGTAGGGATAAACATAACAATATTAAATATTTGTGTTATTAGATAACGTACGTGACGACGAAGACATTTTAAAGTGCTATATTTTGTAACAAGGTTAAGCGAGGTTTTAAAGAGACACGCGCAGTCTTGAATATTTTAAAACTCGAGTTGTCCAGTTAATTTTTCTACAAAACTCATATTTTTTGAAAGGTGTTATAAACATATATCTGTATAATTCAAAACAAATTGCTCTTATGTAACCGGATACAGGTAAATGGTGAATACTCGATTCCAAACCGTATGTCCTCGTTAGCTGAGTGGTTAGAGCGCTGATATGGTAAAACAGAGACCATGGGTTCGAGTCCCGGTTGAAACATTATGAAAATACGTGTATACTATAGCCTGATGTTGCACCAATAATGTATATAAAACATATGTTAACACAAATAATCAGAAAACTTGAAAACGTTTATTAAATCATGCGCAAAAAGGTTTAAAGTGATACTGGATTAATAAATTGAATTGCTAAGTTTAATGCTTGATAAACAAAAGAGGGTTGTGTTAGTCATAAATAACAGTTTAGTCAAGTGATATAGAAAACAGGCTACACTTACCTTTTAGACCATTCCAAAATGCCTCTGTAAAGAAACATGAAATATATAGATGTATTATGTGCTTTTCTAAATGCATTTATTTCAAGTTAGTAATTAAAAAAAAAGTTAGTACTTGCTGTGCTTTCTTTAAAACTGGCTAAATGCTTAGAATATTTGAAACAACTTCAACTTCTTTATTTCACTTAGGTTCATATATATGAAAAGCATAAGCAACATGTTACAAAATACATTTGCATATGAATGAATGGCGACAAATCATCACATTGGAAAAAACATGTATACATCAGAAAACGACTATATACACTTCTCAAAACTGCTAACTACACCGCTCACGTTTTGGGTTATATATATCGATGGGTTGAATGTTTTTCAATAAAATAAAAAGGAAATACCAATTCAATCATTTTTACATCATTTCATTTTATTTTTTTCATGGGCAATGCTAGAACTAAACCACAATAAGCAATTACAAACGACCCATGTAAACACTAAAGTCACACTTTTATGAACAAGAAATGAAAAGTGTGACTTTAGTGTTTACATGGGTCGTTTGTAATTGCTTATTGTGGTTTAGTTCTAGCATTGCCCATGAAAAAAATAAAATGAAATGATGTAAAAATGATTGAATTGGTATTTCCTTTTTATTTTATTGAAAAACATTCAACACATCGATATATATAACCCAAAACGTAGCGGTGTAGTTAGCAGTTTTGAGAAGTGTATATGTACAAACTACGAAAACAAAAAAAACAGCAAAATAACTTAAGCGTGCATAAAGCAAATACACATGAAACGACTTACGATCTCTTGAACCGAAAAATAAACCCTGGCATACAGCCGCAGTGGTCAGAAGGAGAAGCGCCTTGACTAACATCCTGATTTACAGCAGTGGTATAAGCTGAGGAAAGATATGAGATGGCCTTATTTATACCGGCACTTTATCAATGATCTTCTGAACGATTGGGCATGCCAAAATTAGATGTTCTAGATGCTCTGGATATTTGAATCGCGTGACTTGTAATCAGCAGTATCGCTTAAGTCTTATCGTGCTTATTCCCTAGTTTGTTGACACGCATTTTTCTTAACCGTTTGGTTCTAATTTGTGACCGGCGATAATACTTACAAAAACAGACGATATATAATTCATACAACAAAAACGAGGCTTATCGCGCTTTCTCCCAAGTTTACTGACACGACATTTTTCTTAGACCTTTTTTCAAGGTTTAGTTCTAATTTGTGACAACTTACAAAAATAGGCCACGATAATACGGAATCAAGTGCAAATGTTTCACACAAATTGTATCATACAGATTCCTGCTTAAAGCTACACAGTCCCTATACACATTTTTTTTTTACGAAACCAAACAGTGTGTATCATAAATAATGTTGCTAGGTTGGAATTACACTCAAGTGATATGAAAACGCAACACGGGAATTTCCGCTATATATTGTATGTACAGTATGCTGCTTTTAATCGAATGGTACATGACTACGTAAGACCTTTCCTTTTGGAAAAAATACTAAAACAACAAATAATACAGCAAATAGTACTCCTTCAATGTTTCATTATTCACAGAGTACGCGTTTGGCTCAATCATGTGAGCAAACTTAGGATGCAACATTTTGCAAACTATTTACGTTAAATACAGTACTGAACTAGCTCAATTTTTCAAAGAGCTACTTCAACATATATGAAGTTCTTGTTACAAAGTGTAGTGTGATTAAAACGTCTACAACATCACAGTTGTGTCCTTTCTCTAGTTAACTGCAACTTCCTTTTTAAAAAACATCTTGGGATTTCTTTGGAATATTATGTGCAATTAAGTGTGCAGTATATACAATATATAGCGGAAATTCCCGTGTTGCGTTTTCATATTACTTGAGTGTATATGTTTTCTTTTTCGGATATATACAGGTTTTGTTTGCGTGGTTTTAAAGTAGGAGGTAGCTCAACCTCCACGCAGTTTATCGTTCCTTGCACTCACATATATCTCTGCTAACTACTAAATTACAAGATTTTGGTAAATCCTGTTACATTGGAATATGTTATGCCTGAAACTTATTTTTTTATTGTGTAAATATAATTTTCAGAATATCTGCAAATTAGATGTTGCAAGATTTGAAATCATGCATGAAAACAATTTAGTTTTAATCGTGGACTATCTTACTACAAAAATAATCCGTACTTATGTCTCCTCAATCGAAACGCATATGTAAACATTTCAAATCGATAGCAGAAAATTACTAAAAAAATATAACTTATAGAAATAAAAAATGAATTTATTTGAATTAGGTCTATATTTATACGCAAAAGGATTTATTATAAACATCGTAATAACTTTTTTTAAGAATCAAGTGACCTAATCGTTTGCCCTACTTCCTTTGACGTTGACAGAGTCAAATGAGGAACGAGTGTGCTCCGGATTGGAGGTAGCTATCGCTTCAGTAATTACGAAAATTATTCCATGTCGCTTCACTAGGAATATGAGTTTATAAAGCAAACGTTGTGTACAGGAAAATGGTCATTCACAGTAAAATGGCTTAAATGAAAACATCCAATACACACCCCACATAAGCTATAGAATTCACAAAGTCATTTGGCAGACAATTCAGACACTCTGGTCGACTCTGAGGCGGAGTCTTTCAATTCAAAATTCAAAATCAAAATATTTTTAGTCCAAACATAATGCCGAGTCAACGGAGGATTCTTCCCGGGGGCTCATATGGTAGAGGGACTATAAACCTTAGAAAGAAAGAAAGGCATAGACTCGAACAAAAGGCCAACATTGTATTATATTACATGCGACAAACACACAAACAAAGGAAAGTATAAAACTAGTACCTTATGTTTAAAATTATGATCTGTATTTATCCATGAAACATGTATGTATTTATTGCAACTCGCACAAAATCCCAGGAATTTCCTTGGATCAGAGCGGTCACATGGTGACCCTCTATTATTCTATAGTGCGTCAGTAGATTTCAAAGAGGGTAACTAAAACAATATGGACTACAATTCGGATTCAATGTTTAATAGTTCTTCAAGGCGTTAGTAACATAGATAGATCTAATAAGTAAATTAATTATAAGTTTCTAATTGTCCTCCTGAGGGAAATTTATAAATATATAGCAAAGTCTATTAATACACATTTAATGAAATGTTAAATGTGTCTTAATAGGCTTTGCTTAAGAAATAATGAATACGTACCTGTGTTTTATCGGTGAATAAAATACAGTTAGTCGTTCGGATGCGAGTAATTAAAAAAAATTATCGGTGAATAAAATGCAATTAGGAGTTCGGCTGCGTAGTAATTCAATTTAATCACTCGAATCCGAATGACTAAGTGTATTTTATTCACCGATAAAATACAGGTACGTATTTATCATTTCGATTCTAACACGACAATAACCCCATTGTTTACGCTATTGTGGGGGCACTATATATTATCTCGGAGATCAAGGTAATCAGGCTGCTATGTTTACAGGCTGTTCCATTGGGCGCCCCCGTATGCAAAGTTCTGCTCCGGATACACTAGTAGTCACGTTACAAACAATTAAGTCATTGTTTACGTCATATAGCTTGTATGACGTCAAACATTCTCAGCTTGTTCAAGATGCTTATTAATGTTATATATACTGATGGATATTATGGGTTTATATCGGGGTGCGCAAGGTTTTGGAGCATGGCAAGTTTGTTGTAATTAACTTTCATTAAAATTACTGTCGAGTTTGTATTCGTGACGTATATTTACCAAGTGACGCTTTTACTCTTAGGTCACCGTGCTAGATTGTCGAATACTGTATATTTTAAGAACATATCCTTTCAAATAAATTTCAATTTAAAAACGATTGTATAATGCAAAAAAATGCAAGTAATTGTAACCATGCAACAACTTTAAATTAAGGGTTTTAAAAGATTTCTAAAAGTTTTATATATAAATATATCAACACAGGAATGCATCATGTCGCATGCGTTCCCTTAGAAAATTAGAACCTTCGTTTCCAATCTCATTAAAATCAGACCCTTTATCACGCTACTATAATGTACACTAATAAGGATCTGACAATACTACGTTTTGATTGACCTTACGATTAGCCAATCATATTTCAGCCTACACAATTGCGCGGTATAGACTACTTCACTGCGCATGTCGCGTTTCACTCAAACGCTTTGGAGCAGTCTACGCTCGGTATTGAAAGAGACAATGTCCGTAATTTGTAGCTTATGAAACACAAACAAAAATATGTTTATATATTGTTTTGTTTTTAAATGAAAAAACAGTAGTTTCTCTTTACACAAACTACTCCGACGTTTTATGTCAGCGTGGAACGGGAAGTCTTATTCGAACCTTCTTGCAAACAGCTCATCAAAATCAATAGCACACCTACAAACACAACACCCTATATCCAAGGCCATTAAGTATAAATATGAACGACCTGTAAAAACGATCGTTACATATCCCACATCATCCCGATCTCTCGCCGAATAAATATAAATACGGGCGACCTGTAAAAACGGTCGTTACGTATCACACATCACCCTGATTCAAACCTCGATAAGTATTAATACGGGCGACCTGTAAAAACGGTCGTTACGTATCACACATCACCCTGATTCCAACCTCAATAAGTATAAATACCGGCGACCGGTAAAAACGGTCGTTACGTATCACACATCACCCTGATTCCAACCTCAATAAGTATAAACACGGGCGACCTGTAAAAACCGTCGTTACGTATCACCATCAACCTGATTCCATCCTCAATAAGTATAAATACGGGCGACCTGTAAAAACGGTCGTTACGTATCACACATCACCCTGATTTCAACCTCAATAAGTATAAATACGGGCGACCTGTAAAAACGGTCGTTACGTATCACACATCACCCTGATTCCAACCTCAATAAGTATAAATACGGGCGACCTGTAAAAACGGTCGTTACGTATCACACATCACCTTGATTCCAACCTCAATAAGTATAAATACGGGCGACCTCCATCAAACAATCCTGCTTTAATTAGTAAATATT
The DNA here is from genome assembly GCA_037043455.1 of Cyrtodaria siliqua. Classification (NCBI taxonomy): domain Eukaryota; kingdom Metazoa; phylum Mollusca; class Bivalvia; order Adapedonta; family Hiatellidae; genus Cyrtodaria; species Cyrtodaria siliqua. The sequence continues at coordinate 7,861 of JAWPHD010004642.1, forward strand.
CAGTAATGTTTGGTATGTAATGTTTGCGAACATAATTAGTGGTGTGTGTTTTATAAGCTAAAAGTTACGGACAGTGTCCTTTTAACATTAATGATTAAACAAATGCAAGTTTCATGAGTTAAGAGAAAAAATAACGGGACGCCGCGAAAAATATATATGATTATAAAGATTTAAAAAAATCAAGATTGCCGTGTGTCCCTTTAACCTACTTGTTGTCTCAGATCTTACACAGTGATGTCTGGCGGGACTGCTCTTACACAGCCTGGGCTGGTCATAGTGGACAGCCATGATGTCTGGCCGGGCTGCTCTTACACAGTGATGTCTGGCGGGACTGATCTTACACAGCCTGGGCAGGTCATATTGGACGGCCGTGATGTCTGGCCGAGCTGCTCTTACACAGTGATGTCTGGCGGGACTGCTCTTACACAGCCTGGGCAGGTCATAGTGGACAGCCATGATGTCTGGCCGGGCTGCTCTTACACAGTGATGTCTGGCGGGACTGCTCTTACACATTCTGGGCAGGTCATAGTGGACAGCCGTGATGTCTGGCCGGGCTGCTCTTACACAGTGATGTCTGGCGGGACTGATCTTACACAGCCTGGGCAGGTCATATTGGACGGCCGTGATGTCTGGCCGAGCTGCTCTTACACAGTGATGTCTGGCGGGACTGCTCTTACACAGCCTGGGCAGGTCATAGTGGACAGCCATGATGTCTGGCCGGGCTGCTCTTACACAGTGATGTCTGGCGGGACTGCTCTTACACAGCCTGGGCAGGTCATAGTGGACAGCCGTGATGTCTGGCCGGGCTGCTCTTACACAGTGATGTCTGGCGGGACTGCTCTTACACAGCCTGGGCTGGTCATAGTGGACAGCCATGATGTCTGGCCGGGCTGCTCTTACACAGTGATGTCTGGCGGGACTGATCTTACACAGCCTGGGCAGGTCATAGTGGACGGCCGTGATGTCTGGCCGAGCTGCTCTTACACAGCCTGAGCAGGTCATAGTGGACAGCCATGATGTCTGGCCGGGCTGCTCTTACACAGTGATGTCTGGCGGGACTGCTCTTACACAGCCTGGGCAGGTCATAGTGGACAGCCATGATGTCTGGTCGGGCTGCTCTTACACAGTGATGTCTGGCGGGACTGCTCTTACACAGCCTGGGCTGGTCATAGTGGACAGCCATGATGTCTGGAAGGACTGCTCTTACACACAGTGATGTCTGGCGGGACTGCTCTTACACAGCCTGGGCAGGTCATAGTGGAGGGCCGTGATGTCTGGCCGGGCTGCTCTTACACAGCCTGGGCAGGTCATAGTGGACGGCCGTGATGTCTGGCCGGGCTGCTCTTACACAGCCTGGGCAGGTCATAGTGGTCAGCCGTGATGTCTGGCCGGACTGCTCTTACACAGCCTGGGCAGGTCATAGTGGACGGCCGTGATGTCTGGCCGGGCTGCTCTTACACAGCCTGGGCAGGTCAAAATGGACGGCCGTGATGTCTGGCCGGACTGCTCTTACACAGCCTGGGCAGGTCATAGTGGACGGCCATGATGTCTGGCCGGGCTGCTCTTACACAGCCTGGGCAGGTCATAGTGTACGGCCGTGATGTCTGGCCGGGCTGCTCTTACACAGCCTGGGCAGGTCATAGTGGACAGCCGTGATGTCTGGCCGGACTGCTCTTACACAGCCTGGGCAGGTCATAGTGGACGGCCGTGATGTCTGGCCGGGCTGCTCTTACACAGCCTGGGCAGGTCATAGTGGACGGCCGTGATGTCTGACCGGGCTGCTCTTACACAGCCTGGGCAGTTCATAGTGGACGGCCGTGATGTCTGGCCGGGCTGCTCTTACACAGCCTGGGCAGGTCAAAATGGACGGCCGTGATGTCTGGCGGGACCGCTCTTACACAGCCTGGGCAGGTCATAGTGGACGGCCGTGATGTCTGGCCGGGCTGCTCTTACACAGCCTGGGCAGGTCATAGTGGACGGCCGTGATGTCTGGCCGGGCTGCTCTTACACAGCCTGGGCAGGTCATAGTGGACAGCCGTGATGTCTGGCCGGGCCGTTTGGAAAATTGTCTGAATGACCTAGTTAATTCAAAATACATTTAACCAAGTCAACATAGCAACATTTGTTAATATTATGTCCATGACCACTAAATATACCAAGGTTTAGTACTGATGATAAGAAAATAACTGATAAACACGTGTACTGTTATTTAATAACGTATGTTTTAATTCTTCAAAATTTTGGCGCCGAATTGATGCTTTGCATCAAGTTTTTCTTGGTAATATTTGTAATAGTAGCAGTCGTGGTAACAGTGGTAGTTATAATGGTAGTTGCAGCAGCAGCAGCAGCAGCAGTAGTAGTAGTAGTAACATAATGTATGCAATTTTTTCTGTTATTGTGCGCTCCTATTTTAACTAATTTTGTATTTAGAGGGTGATAAGCTATATACGGAATGACCATGCCTTTTCACCGTATAAAGCTTACTTTGGTGTGAGCCATATACGTAGAAAATATGAGATATATGCCTACATATAATACTATATTATTATGCGGGATACGCGTATTGTCATGCTTAGTGACTGACTGACATTTAATGACTGACATATGGTACTGTGTACTGGGCTTGGGTATTTATACTTAAAGTCACATGCCCGTCAACAACAGGCAGGTTTTAAAATCAACAGGCAGGTTTTAAAATCGATGCACATCGTTTCTAAGTCGACGAACGATAAGGTATATATGTAACTAACTTATGTTGCGAATCCGCTCTATGACTACAATATTGTTATTGTTCGAAGCTTCTCATAAAGTCCAATGCATTACTGTATAGAAACAGCTCTCAATGAGCCAATGCTTATCTAATTTCACTGATTAGCTATAATAGCAATAAAACCATAAATCTTATCAAGGACATCCTAGTTGACCACATGTGGTCCATTAGGTCAGTGCAGAGGTACTTTAAACAGATGTGAACTGGTCTGTTATTTATGAATCTGTCTTCGTGTTTGTATCATTTATACAAATACATGGGTACATTTCAAAATGTTTATATATTAGATGTACATGTATATGCCAGTTCTACAGATAAGACGTGTATCAGCGTAATTACGCATATTTTTTCATCAAAACGCATTAAAAAATCGTCATTAAAGTATTGTTTGGACCCATTGCGTTACCTTATCATATTTTAGCAAAACTTGTTTTAAGAATACGCATTAGTATTAAAATGTAAATGTAATATTAAATACCCGCGTACAAACTAATGACTTCAATAGAAAAAATCGAGTGAACCCAATCATACTCAATACTTAATGAAGTTTGAGGTATTGAATGACAATCAAGTACCTCCAGCAATTACTAGCCCATGCTTCGAAAACAAGTCGGCTGACAAATTAAAGCCATTTAAAGATAATGCATATATATAAGCGGAAGGGGAAATACGTTATGTTTTGTATTAATGAAAAAGAGTATTTACAGAGTAAACATTTTACATTAATGTCTTCTTCAAAACTTGTTTTAAGAATACGCATTAGTATTAAAATGTAAATTCGCAATACAATTTTTTTCACGCGTACATGAAAGCTTAACTGGAGCACTGCATACGAGAGGTGTTCAACTTATAATTGAACACTTGTGTTTAAGATGTTATTTAATTTATATCATAACAAATGCGTGGTTTAATGATGTGAAACTGTCATTTAGAACGTATGCATTTAAAAATAATCTCCAATTTCACGCTGTTCGTTTTAAATTACATTTTGAATTAGGTGTACACTATTTTCTAGTTTTAAACCTATATGTTTCTGTTGCCGTGGTTAATTTGGTACCAGAAACATTAAATTCCAAACAAGATTTGATTTTAAAAATATATCGCGAACACACAAAGGGTCTGTAAAAAATGTTGCAAAGTCCATACAAAGTAACAGTTACGGACACATTCGAGTAACCAATAAAAAGATTATTATTTTTTCGCAAACTTTCATTGTAAACGATAATTATTGTTGATTGTTGATCTATTGTGAATTATCAACTGCGATAATAAGGGTTATAGTCGAATGTCATGGTTCAGCGATCATTGTACGGGTTCGAACACTGCCATGGTCCAAAACGTCTTTTACAGAGTATAGAAGCTTTCGTAATTTGACATAGTTGAATTTCATGTTAATTTTTGATGAAATCTTGAAAATCGCCACATTTCAAAAAAAGGCATATTACACTTTTTTTACGTTCAGACATGGACATAGCAGAATACTATAACCTTAAACCACATTTTAAAAGCATTTGTCTTAAAATTTGTATTCCAGTTATTTTTATAATTAAAGATTTTTGCTTCAAAATGTCATTCTCTACCTTTTTTTCAAAAATACGGATGCAGCAACATTAGGAAGCACATAATATTGCATGTCATAATGTTCATATCGAAGGAAGCATTAAACTTGACATTAAGATCAACATATTCGTCGAGAATTTCAAGATAGTTGATTCAGTTACACATTGAAAGTGTTCACTTATAAGTTGAACAGCTCTCGTATTTAATCAAAGTGGGTATACATATATTTATGTATATAATATACATATATGTAATCAAAGGGTGTTTATAATATACATACATCTGTAATAGAAGAGTGTGTATATAATGTACATGTACATGTATCTGTAATCGAAGTGTGTATATTATATAGTGTACATATACATGCATCTGTAATCGAAGTGTGTATATAATGTACATGTACATTTATCTGTAATCCAAGTGTGTATATAATGTACATGTATCTGTAATCCAAGTGTGTATATAGTGTACATGTATCTGTAATCGAAGTGTGTATATAATGTACATGTACATTTATCTGTAATCCAAGTGTGTATATAATGTACATGTATCTGTAATCGAAGTGTGTATATAGTGTACATGTATCTGTAATCGAAGTGTGCATATAATGTACATGTACCTGTAATCCAAGTGTGTATATAATGTACATGTACATTTATCTGTAATCGAAGTGTGTATATAATGTACATGTATCTGTAATCGAAATGTGTATATAATGTACATGTATCTGTAATCGAAGTGTGTATATCATGTAAATGTATCTGTAATCAAAGTGTGTATATAATGTACATGTACATTTATCTGTAATCCAAGTGTGTATATTATGTACATGTATCTGTAATACAAGTGTGTATATGATGTAAATGTATCTTTAATCGAAGTGTGTATATAATGTACATGGACATTTATATGTAATCCAAGTGTGTATATAATGTACATGTATCTGTAATCGAAGTGTGTATATAGTGTACATGTATCTGTAATCGAAGTGTGCATATAATGTAAATGTATCTGTAATCGAAGTGTGTATATAATGTACATGTACATTTATCTGTAATCGAAGTGTGTATATAATGTACATGTATCTGTAATCGAAATGTGTATATGATGTAAATGTATCTGTAATCGAAGTGTGTATATCATGTAAATGTATCTGTAATCAAAGTGTGTATATAATGTACATGTATCTGTAATCAGAGTGCGTATATAATGTACATACATATGTAATCAAAGTGTGTATGCAGTGAACATGTACATGTAATCGATTGATTGATTGAATTGGGGTTTTACGGCACACCAACACAAGAAAGGTTATATGACGCCAAACAGGGATGAACATGCCAGGCTCATCCTCCATTTACATCTAGATAAAATATGGAGCATGGGCATAGAACCTTTTAACCTGCAGAACTGCAGAGTTGCTGCAAATTCTATTTTTGACACTCCATTTAGGATGGAGCCACGTTTCCACATTTGCATAAAATTATGCGATGTCATTAAGAAAAATGACAAGTGGAAGGGGGTGGGGTGGGGTGGTCCTACCCCTCTGCCTCTAGCGGGATTTGCAGTGGTTGTATTCTACCCCGGCAACCACACGGGGATGTATCTGTAATCGAAGCGCATATATAATGTACATGTATTTATAATCAAAGTGTGTGTATATGTTGAAATCATGTGATAAACGTCACAGACGGGCAATGACAGGATTAATTTATTGTTACAAGAATATGTATATGAAATGTACCGCATATAATAAATGCGGACAATGGTGCTTTTCTCAGGAGTGTTTATTAGGATCGCAAACATTGCCGAAAATAAGATACATAAGATACAACGGCTTGACAGTAGCGTTTTTTTATAATTCATAACTTTCAAATGACATCATCAAAATAATTTGACCAATCAGTGATCAATCAAATAAAAGACCTCCACATTCTGGTAAGGGTTAGACTCGGTGTTTATCATTGGTGCTCAACTGACTTTAGCCCTTTATACAACTAGTTTGTAGTGTTAATTATATTAAACGTTTAATTTTGTATGTATATCTATGTATTTTCTTTTGGTGTTGTCTGATTTTAAAACACCAATATGGATACATTTAATTTAAATCATGGTCTAATATTTTCTTTTTTCATATAGATATTGAGGATAAAGTCCGAGTAAACCCCTTTTTTTTCACCTACTGAATATCTCAACCTACCGGAAGTTGACCAGATGTGAAAGTTATGAATATCATATATTATTTATAATTGGAAAAAAAGTTTTCTCGTAAAACACCATCTAATATATTTACAAACTCTAACAATGATGATACTAATTTGAATGGAAGTTTAAATAGTCTATAGCTGGTTTTATATTCAACATATATTTGATAAATAGGAATACATTGTAGTTGAACAAGTAAGCATACAAGTTCAAAATGTTAATAATAATGTAATCAAAAAAATGGAAAGTAAAAACAATTATAAGCATATATTTAATACATATAATATTGATGTGAACTTCTTACTATGCTTGGAAGAGGAGAGCATGTGTTTGTTATTCACACATTTAGAATTTGTGGGAAATTAAATTACAATCTTGTGTTTCAAACATTAAAACTGTTTCTCAATTCAGCTTCGTTTTTACTTAAAGGCCGAGATTGGTAGACCAGGGGATCTCTCCGATGATTGGCACTGGTCATTAATACCTGCCAAGTTAGGGCTATAAATCTGTGATTATCTGTGATTATAATGGCCCAAGAGCACACACCACTGAATGATAACATCTGTATAAATTCCTGTGGTCAGTTCTGTATTACTGGGAGGAGAAATGAAGATTCTAACAGCAAACTGAACTGATAACATAATTTTATATAATAAAGTCATACAACTATTCTTCAAAGATACACCATCGACTTTAATTAAATATGCACAAATACTATTTTAATAATGCGATATGATTAATAATGTTTTTTTTTCATGCTTTCTGACATACTTCTGACTTCTTACATCATCTTACACCAGACCACTTACTCTCTCATAGACATCACACATAGAGTACTGGTCCTCTAATCTGGAGGAAATATTATCAGCATGTGACCTTTGATATTAATACACCCATATTATTAATTATTACCATAATACATACTTTCTCAGTTGGTAACAATACCTTACAATGAATAACATTATGTGAACTAAAATAAATGTCAAATCACCTGGATTTATTTTGCAGTCAGCTTATAGATAGATCATACACTTTATTTCCTCTTTCGAGATTTCCATACATATACACATATACAATGGTAAGCATTAACACATTAATTAACTTTCAAATGGAGAGAGAAAATAATAATGACATAAGGTGAACGTATAAAGTAACTATATTACATAATTGTCTCTGATTTATATAGGAAATACTGGGAATAGAAAAGCTATTTATCATGCAGATATGCACTTTTCTGCCTAATAAAGGGGTGACCTATTAAATTTTGCTTTAATTAGGCACTGGTCAATAAAGCAAATCAATGCGGAATCCCTCGGCGTTTATTGTACGTAACGTTATCTGACGTCATGCACGTAACTTTGCCTGACGTCATAAAACAAACAAAAAACAACAACATGGCGACGTCCTCGATAAGCGTACCATTCTAAGAAATAGGTAATAATAGTAATTCATACAGAAAATATGCATAATTTACATGATAAATAGAATATTATGTCAGTGCCTTTTACTATCAAGTTTATTAGGCTCGGCACGAAAACGAAGAATGGCTAAAAAAAAAAAGAAAAAAAAAAAGGCATTGACATAATATTCTCTATATCTACTCGTTTGCTCTACTGGGAAATGTCTCCCAGTGGGAGATATTTCCCAGTACGGAACATTGCTCGGCCTTTTCCGTCAGTGGCGGAAATGCCCAATGACGTTCCGATTGTTTTACGGATGACTTCGTCAGATTCCGTCACTAGGAATAACGATTACGGAAATTAACGAAGAGTTCCGGTTCCACTTGTCGTAACGTCGTCTTGGATGATGTAACGTTGTTTTGGCGTTCTCGTGCAAACTGGTGTAAAAAGGCGTGAATCATTAGAAATATTAATAATATATCATTTTAAATTATGTAATATATAGTTTATAACCAGTGTTTTTGAGATACTGAAAATATCTCAAAGTATTATAGAATTGTATAGTACTATAATGTTATGTTTGATCGGTATACACACAGGTACGCGCGCACACACGTACATACGCACATGCATACATACACACGCACATACCTGCTCATACGCGCGTGCACATATACACACTACCTATATACAAGCATGTGAGTCTTACTATTAACAAACACGTACATATACAGACACAAAGATAAACTGTATTTATTTTATGATATGCAATGAAATATCGTATTTTATCAGTGAAATAAAAGTGTTATTCCACACTGTGGACTATAGAGTTTAATTTCACAGTAGCTGCCGGGACTACTTCTGTTGTTCTACTGTAGTTGCCTATAAAAAAAATTGTAAATTCATAAAATAAAAAGAAAAATTGTTGTTTTGTCGTGAATAACATAGTTTTCTCACTTCTCGATGAAATAAAATATGTTATTCACTCCAAAACAACAGATATCCTCTATATATATTACTATTTCTCGCCGAAACGAAATACAAGGAACTAGTTACATATATACAAGCAGAAAACATAAATTGACATTTATAATATGTTGTTGTCTGAGATAAGTCATACAGCGTGATGTTATATTCACGTAATTACTATTCTTGTTACGCTTATAGCAAAATGAATTAGCTAATGTATATTATAACATATATTCAAATTATGCACTTATTATATATGAACAGACTGTAGATCCCGTTGGAACGGTAAAAAAAAAAGAAATAAAAAGAGACAAGAAGCCCAGCTGCACAACATTGTGTATTTGAAACGGGAAATTATGCCAGACTGTGTACTTACATTTACAAGAGGATTATACCCGAACCCAGCTGGACAACTCTATATGGGTCATATGTGGGAATGATGTTATGAATATGTTCATGTTTTAATTTTGTATGTGTGGGTGTGTTGTGTATGTGTGTGTGTGTGGTGGGGTGGGGGGAGGGGGGAAGGGGGAGGGTATAATCCTCTTGTAAATGTTAGTAAATTAAGTAAAATTTCCAAAGAAGATATCATAACAATTACTATCGTTTGTATTAACTATTGCTTGTTTAGTGCTATATCTTGCAGAACTGTCTATGTTTTTTGCATTCGTATATTTCTTCAGCCTGTCAATCTATTCCAGTGAATGCACGGACAATTGTAAACGTGAAAATCTTATTGACTATTTTGTATTATTTCGACTTGTAAATGTGTTTTAAAAATGTTATTGACCTTTTTGTATTATTTTACTGTTGAGGACCTTAGGGAAGATTGGACCATGTCCAACTGAGTTTACTCGATAATAAAGTCATTATTATTATTATTATTATTATTATTATTATTAAACAATACATGTATACATAACAATCAATTCAATATTCATACAATATGTTTTTATGTGGTAAATGAGTGCTGTTACCATTTTAGTTTAGAACACAATGTAGTACAACCTTCAATAGATTACATTTATTGATATCAGTTATATTCACCAATACAAATATTTTATTGCAAGATTATTTGCACTTTGTTAATTCTTAGTTCACCTTTCATTGAGTCAGCATTGATTCACATAAAACCATAAAATATTCTGGATCAGGAATTTATACTGTAGTAGCAGACACATGGTGATAATGGGGTGATAATGGGGTCAGTTAGGAGGTCGGAGAGTAATTTCTTTACAATTACTGTCAATCATCCAAGAGTTGCCCTGGTCTACCAATCTCGGCCTTTAAAACTGCTTGCATGGAATTAAACCAAAAACAAATAATTACGATTTCAATTTTCTTCTTTATTTTACCTTTTTGTTAAAATTATTATTGACACAATATCATAAAAAGTTAGTAAGATGAAAACAACAATTGTTTTTAACTATTCTAAGAATTAACATTTATGATTGAATAAATGCAAATTAATAGCAAACTAACGGGACACCGTGACCTTTTAATCGATCAAGATTGTTATGTATTCCTTTACTATGGTGTCCGGTTTTGGCCAGATACAATGTCGCATTGTCGTGGGCTGACAATGTGACACCCAACAATACGACATCACGACATTGCGATACGACAATGCAACACGGCGATACGACAACGCGCCATTGCGATGGTATGTCTGATGGAAAACTTCTTCTCATTTGCCTCTGACGATGCTATCCCAATGTAACACCAGTACCCTTTTATATTACATACATCTATAGTCCTGAAATAACCTAACACTAATTGTGTTAAAATAGTAATTGTGTTAAACTCGCATTTCGTTAGACATGTTACATTTGAGGGTCCAGAATGGAAACTCTAAATAAAAATTACCTACGGATAAAACTACGCAAGCCTGGTACATTTCACCCCAAATCGCCAGAATATTGTATGGCTATCAATGGCTATCAATTACTCATGGCAATCAATAAGCTATCGGCTAAATGATTTACGAACGTTTAATGATACCGATTTGAATGCAAATTCCTTCTGTCGGAATTTGGCGGGAATGCAATTTCCGCCACGCCATTAGTACGTAACCAATATTGAGACCTTCTAGATGCTTAAAAAAAGATCGAACTGTTGAGAATGTTTATTTTTTATTTATTTGTTTTATTTGTTTGTTGTTGCTGTGTTTATTCGTTTGATTTTTTAAGCCGTGCTGGTAACATTTTACGGCAAAATTATATGTATACTTGTTTTAGGGGTTGTGCATTTGTTTCATTAATAAATATATTTAAAAAACAATGACGACTAATTAAAAACGATACATATTTTTTTATTTTTTATTTCTATCCAGTTTTAAATTGCTTCAATTCTACCAACGAGATGATTGATTCCGTTGCAATTATCTTGTTTCGATCATTTTCACCACCGCATCGATTACAATCACTCACGCTTGTTTCATACTTAAAGTTTGTACATTTTAATACGCACATATTATTAGACTGTCACTTTTTTTAACTCACATGTTACCATTCAGCTGTGTAAGCATCCGTTACTAAATTACCGTGTTGTAAAGAAAGTCCTTCAAGTAAATAAGGTTCGTATCACCTCCGAGGGCAATGCATCTGTTGCTGAACCGTCAAAATAAATGTTTCAGATCAAAATGGTTACATCATTTTACTCGGTTATTATTTTAAAATGTAAATGCGAATTGTAACAACGAATAAAATTAAAAACATCCTGTAAACAGTTGGTTGTAACAATTTCAAAACGTCCACCCTGACCCATCACCATGGATGATTGTAAATAAAAACACAGTGTATTTAATCGTAACGTTTTTTTTTTATTATTTTATAATATATAATTAAACACAAAACCTGTCCATCAAAAAAACAATTAGATGAAAAAACGCACTTTGCAATTTGATTGTCATACAGTACTATTAAGGATTTTGTGTAATCCGATTGAGATTGCATTTGAAAAAGATAATCTCAAATATTTGTACATGAAGCTCCCAGATTAATATAATTATACAGTTATCTAGGTAGTGTTACCCTTGAATTATAAGTACATAATTGATAACTATCTGACATGACCTTGAGAATGACATTTGCTTTTATCAAGTTCGTATTTTATATTTAAGTATAGTATTGTTTAAATCTAACAATATTAAGCTGCAAATTGCATGTAAAAATATGTTTATGTTTTTCAAATGCAATCTCAATGGGGACATAATCCTTAACTTAATTGAATTGAATTGAATGTTGTTTAACGGCTCATCATTTAGAGCCGCCCCAGAGAGAGGGGAAGGATGCATAGGAATCCGGGAACCGTGCCCTACTCTTATTATCGAATAGATTCCTATGCACTGCATAAGATAAGCCCAGAAAGCAGCTCACCAGTGAGCAAGTCTGTACTGTTACTTCTGAGTAACCATGACATTATAATTTCCTGCCTAAGTGGTCAGTGTGGTCAATTTCACAGCAGGGGAGCAATTATTTTGTGATAAGCCTCTGATAAAATGATTCTGGCTGCCCATATGTTTGCACAAATTATTTAGAGAACATAAATGAATTGATGATGTTACTAGTATGCCACACATTTCTCTGAAAACCTCTTTAATAACAGATTACCGGAAAATAACTTGTTTGCGTTATTTTGAAAGAACACTGTAATAACCTAAACACGTTATTTCAAAGATATTGATATGAATCATATTTAACACATGCTTAATAATAGTATAATATGCGTAAATAATCATGGTTACCAAGTTTCTATGTATATATGTAAATCAACAAATGCCCGTCAAAGAATGTTTTACTATCCGAAAATAACTTGTTTGCATTATTTTGAACGCAGTAATAAACTAAACAAGTTATTTCAACAAAACATCGTGTTAAAACAAATAGTGAATTCGTCACAGCCTGTTGTTCTTTTAGGAATATATTATTATGCGAAAATAACTGCCGGGCCGACTATAAAATCCTATTTAATAACAGATTACCGGAAAATAACTTGTTTGCGTTATTTTGAAAGAACACTGTAATAACCTAAACACGTTATTTCAAAGATATTGATATGAATCATATTTAACACATGCTTAATAATAGTATAATATGCGTAAACAATCATGGTTACCAAGTTTCTATGTATATATGTAAATCAGCAAATGCCCGTCAAAGAATGTTTTACTATCCGAAAATAACTTGTTTGCGTTATTTTGAACGCAGTAATAAACTAAACAAGTTATTTCAACAAAACATCGTGCTAAAACAAATAGTGAATTCGTCACAGCCTGTTGTTCTTTTAAGAATATATTATTATGCGAAAATAACTGCCGGGCCGACTATAAAATCCTATTTAATAACAGATTACCGGAAAATAACTTGTTTGCGTTATTTTGAAAGAACACTGTAATAACATAAACACGTTATTTCAAAGATTTTGATATGAATCATATTTAACACATGTTTAATAATAGTATAATATGCGTAAATAACCATGGTTACCAAGTTTCTATGTATATATATATAAATCAACAAATGCCCGTCAACGAATGTTTTACTATCCGAAAATAACTTGTTTGCGTTATTTTGAACGCAGTAATAAACTAAACAATTTATTTCAACAAAACATCCTGGTAAAAAAAATGAATTCGTCAGAGCCTGTTGTTCTTTTAAGAATATATTACTATGCGAAAATAACTGCCGGGCAGACTATGGAAACCTCTTTAATAACAGATTACCGGAAAATAACTTGTTTGCGTTATTTTGAAAGAACACTGTAATAACCTAAACACATTATTTCAAAGATTTTGATATGAATCATATTTAACACATGTTTAATAATAGTACAATATGCGTAAATAACCATGGTTACCAAGTTTCTATGTATACATGTATATATGTAAATCAACAAATGCCCGTCAAAGAATATTTTACTATCCGAAAATAACTTGTTTGCGTTATTTTGAACGCAGTAATAAACAAGTTATTTCAACAAAACATCGTGGTAAAAAAAAGTGAATCACAGCCTGTTTTTCTTTCATGTCTTTTAAGAATAGATTACTATGCGAAAATAACTGCCGGGCAGACTATGAAAACCTCTTTAATAACAGATTACCGGAAAATAACTTGTTTGCGTTATTTTGAACGCAGTGATAAACTAAACAAGTTATTTCAACAAAACATCGTGGTAAAAAAAAGGTGAATTCGTCACAGCTTGTTGTTCTTTTAAGAATATATTACTATGCGAAAATAACTGCCGGGCAGACTATGAAAACCTCTTTAATAACAGATTACCGGAAAATAACTTGTTTGCGTTATTTTGAAAGAACACTGTAATAACCTAAACACGTTATTTCAAAGATTTTGATATGAATCATATTTAACACATGTTTAATAATAGTATAATATGCGTAAATAACCATGGTTACCAAGTTTCTATGTATACATGTATATATGTAAATCAACAAATGCCCGTCAAAGAATGTTTTACTATCCGAAAATAACTTGTTTGCGCTATTTTGAACGCAGTAATAAACTAAACAAGTTATTTCAACAAAACATCGTGGTAAAAAACAAGTGATTTCGTCACAGCTTGTTCTTTTAAGAATATATTACTATGCGAAAATAACTGCCGGGCAGACTATGAAAACCTCTTTAATAACAGATTACCGGAAAATAAATTGTTTGCGTTATTTTTAAAGAACACTGTAATAACCTAAACACGTTATTTCAAAGTCTTTGATATGAATTATATTCAACACATGTTTAATAATAGTATAATATGCGTAAATAACCATGGTTACCAAGTTTCTATGTATACATGTATATATGTAAATCAGCAAATGCCCGTCAAAGAATGTTTTACTATCCGAAAATAACTTGTTTGCGTGATTTCGTCACAGCTTGTTGTTCTTTTAAGAATATATTACTATGCGAAAATAACTGCCGGGCAGACTATGAAAACCTCTTTAATAACAGATTACCGGAAAATAACTTGTTTGCGTTATTTTGAAAGAACACTGTAATAACCTAAACACGTTATTTTAAAGATTTTGCTATGAATCATATTTAACACAAGTTAATAATAGTTGATTATTATTATTATTAAGAACACTGTAATAACATAAACACGTTTTTTCAACAACATTTAATTACTGACCGTCGTGGTCAGACAACAGGTAATGCAAATAAAATATATTGCGCATTCGTCATGTTCGTCACAGCTTCTTCGTTTAATAATCTATAACTGTCCGAACATAACCGCTTTGCATTATTTTGAAAGAATATAATGTATATCCGAAATAACGTGTTTGTGTTATAAACGAATCTTATTCACTGCCCGGTTAGAAAAGAGAAAATGAAAACTTATGCATTCTTTCGCCGTTTCGTTTAAGAATATACTACTATTACCGATTACTATCATGACTATCGGAAAATATTTGTTTGCGTTATTTTGAAAGAACGCAGTAATAACCTAATAATAGATTACTGGAAAATAACGTGTTTGTGTTATTTCGAAAGAACACTGTAATACCCTAAGTGTAAGTATAATCATGGTAATATAAGTATAAACTGATAAGCAGGATAAAACTTACTTAATTACACTCATCAACTGTTTCAAGCCTTATTCATGTTAGGTTTAGGAACAGTTTGCAAATCGGTATAGTGTCTTACACAGTAAAGTCAGAGACGATACACATGATAGATGTCGTCTCGAATAATCAGGATAATACCCACGATGTTATCATACTTACTTCTATTTGCGTTTCTTAAAAAAACGTAAAATAGACAGATAGAGGACGTGTGTTTAATCTCATAATATTGTGATTTAAGATGCAAGTTATTTTAAAACTCATAATAAAACCACATTTTAGGTTTATACTAATTAACGTATATCATGTATATAAAATCAAAGAGTATTTGTGATGTCGTTTGCATTTAAGAATACTTTTGCCTTCTTGTTTGTCTGTTTGCGTGTTTGATTCAGTGTTTTGTGGTTGAATGTCCTCCTTGAATGCTACATTCCCTGTCCGATCTTTATATATTTCTTTACCAATACACTAATGTACACTATATATACTATATATAGCGACTGGCTCTCTCTATTTATTTAAACTGTCTACGACCAACATGTATAATACGGCTATAAACTGTAGAAAACATAAATCACCAGGGTGAGAAAAAAGAAACGTGGCTAATGTACAAACTGTGTATGTCGTTACCACGAGACAATTAAATGTCATACCAACCCCCGTCACACATTTTAATTTGCATGCAAATTATTATTGAATTCAAATTAAGGGGAATAAGCGAGTAAGGAAATTTGATTAAGTCAAACGCTGTTAAAAGAGTTACACCCCTTTGAAAATGTATAGCAAACCATAAGGAAACCAAAATAACCTATTCCCGTTATTTTCAAATTATGATCAAAGGGAGACAACAGTTGTTTCTTTACGAAAATAACGCATTTAAGTTATTACGAAAATAACGTATATACGTGACACCCCTGACTGTTTATATATCTATACACGTGTATATGCTGTAGTTGTGTCATATAGATACGCATATGTTACATATGATGCACATACGTATATTTTAAATATATAAATCTCCACGTTGATACGTTCTTGTTGATTAAACGTCACTCTAGCCGTTTTAAATAAAGAAAATAACATTCGTAGTAGACTCCTTTTCTAAAAGTTTGAGGTCAACCTTCACTGTAGTCTCTATTACTCAGGTTTTGTTTATTGAAAATGGTTATTGCTAAATGGCCGTAATTTGTATAACCTCCTTTTTTAATTACTTTTCTTGCGTATTCTACATCCATACTTATTTTTAAAAAATGTTTTTTCTTTATACTATTTCTTCTTTATAACATACTGTCAATACACTTTGCAAGATTCTCTCTTGTTTATTTAGCTAATATTCGTAAAAGCAATCTAAGTGTATAACAACGTTAGTAGTGAACGATTTCCGGATACGAGCATTCAACTCCAAGAGATAGGAGATGCTCTTGATCATCAAGTGTACACACAAGAGTCAACCAAGCAATGTCCGTCAAATGTGTTTGCCTGGCTCTAACATAACTCGGAAAGCTCTTAAGGCCGATACCTAGGTAATTTACTGTATTGTACTGGTTCAGTACGGTTACATATTAATACAATGTTCTACCACACTCAGTGACATGTAATAGATTAATAATAGAAAAAAACTATCGCAGTCATTTCAAAAATACTAGTAGTGTGAAATGCCCAACTTTTATAATAGTTAACATAAGTGCATACGATTGTCTCCAGAAAAAAAATGTAGATATAAAAGTTTAACAGGAAATATAGCATTCACAGAAAACAGTCAACAAAAAACAATCAGTAAATTTACAAAGATGAATACAAACAAAATATTCGAAACCTCAAACATCCAAAGGTTGACAATAAGGGTGTTGCCTTAAAATGGTTATTGGCGAAAAGGCCGCTGGGGGTTTAACTAGGTTCTAGGGTACACACAAATTAGGAAAAATAGTTCTATAGAAATCACTTCACCGAAACGCAATGACACCGTAGATCCGCACTGTACCACAACCAAAAAGCAAATAATTTATACACTGAAAACACTGAGATGCGGTACCTCCTTTCCGGAACGCGGTACATCTATTCAAGATGGCGGACAGAGATGCTGTGGAAAGGTACTTCGCACATTTAACGCTATATCATGGATTTTACGATAGTTACAAACATATCTATTGTTGTCCCTTGAGTATAATAGGCCAGTCTGTCCATTGCGAATGCTTTCCCCTTTGGTTTTATCGCAACAATGGAGATTTGGAGCCTTACTTTGACTGTATGACGTAACGTATTTTGGATCGAGATAGGACACATGTTCAGGCTGTTTTCTCAGCACATCATGCACAGTGGCTGTTGGTTTTAGCAATAAAACAAAGCAATTATGGTACAAGTCAAATGCTGAAAATCCTTGTCTTGTGTTTTGAGGAATTCTATGCGAAAAAATGCATTTTCGGTTTTGTATGAGTGACGGTATATCCAACAGGGACCGGTATAGATTTTCCGTCAAAACGCTGAATGTGTTAACCATGATGTATCATCCGCGGAAACAGAAAACGGTTTATCCTCTGATATGCAATGGCTACGGTATGTACTCACTCGTATAAACGGTTGATCCTGAATGATGCAACTTTAATCCAAATAAATTTTGATTGAATTTATCCCAAGTTTTCCAATTTGTTTGATAATCTACCAACCCATAAACCCATTTCAGTGCATATCAGTAAAATGTTCTTGTTAACTATTCTTTTTATGTTGTTAAAATTTCAGTCTTCCAGTATATGCCTTCATGATTCATCGGTTTTTGCGCACAATATGACCTATTTATACGTGCCGTAAAACACCATTCATTCATTCATTCCAGTATATCGGCCATGAGAAATACACTTTGAAGGTAAATAGCTGCAATCCGTTAACTGTGTTATTCATTCCGATCCTTGGAGATCGCTGAGCCCGATATATCGGCGGAACTTCGTTTTTTACATTAATTTCGAATTGGTGGCTTCACTACTCCAGCCTTTAAAGGCTCTGAGTATTGTTTAATCACCATTAAAATATATTGTCTGCTTTTAAGCTCCACTAGACAGGGACCAGTAGGGCTTACTTAAGCCTGAGGTCCGTCCGTTAACTTGGTGTCATCATTCTAGTGCATCCATTTTGCATCCTATCTTTACCAAACTATGCTAGATAGTTGATACAAATAACAGCGCAAACAAGTGACAAAAAGTGCCAGTAACACCGGAGTTACTACCATTGAATTAACAAAAGTTGCTATATTTTTTCTTATTACCACTTTATCACGTCCATGAGTCATCCAATCTTTACCAAACATTGCCAAATTGTTAATATAAATAAAAGCTCAAACATGTCATAAAGCCTATTTTTGCCTCGTTTTGACCTTTTCATCTGATCTTTACCAAACTTGGCCAACTTTTCGGGCAAATTCTAAAACCAGCCAGATCGGACAGCAAACCCAGAGTTATGGCTCTTGATTCTCTTAATTATGCTGTAGTTTACGGTATTAAAGACAATAGGACCTTCATTTTTGATCTGTCCTTTACTAGTTTTGGTTCGAGTGTTTATTATATCAAAGCACCAACGCATGACTAATTTGAATACCAGCCAAACTTGATCTCAATACATCCCGCCCCTATAGCCCCAACCCCTGCAATTGTTTTGATTTTAGGATGTTATCTTGGTCATTGAAGAAAGCTATTACAACGAAGAAAAAAAGGTTTAAACTGCATTTCTGACAGATCAAAGCAAAACATGTAGGGAAAATCGAGGCATATATTCAATACATACATATAAACATACTTTACTATTTCATAACAAATTAGTTGAACATAGTTGATCTCTATCACCTACATTTATTTTTAGATTTTTTAAAAACTATGACAGAAATGAAAAAATGAAATAAATATATTTGCCTTTGATGTCACTAAGTACACTATAGTACAAAGAGCCTGTTTTATATCTAGGTTATTTAAAAACCTCGATGGGCTCCGATCGAGGTGTTTAAATAAACTAACTTGCTGAGACCAGACTTCATCTATTACAAATAAAACAATAACTTTACATGAACATTATATATTATATTTTAGTATCTGTTTATGTCATGTCTTATGATACTCGACATATGCCAAATACTGAAACTATCAGCCGGTGTAATATTAAAAAGTATTGCATACATTAACTGTAGTATAAGACATTTCCCCGGATAATTGGAAACTGCCCTAATTCAAATCAGGTGCATCTGATAATGTAAACAACTACAGACCAATTTCTATTCTACCAACTCTTACCAAGTTGATTGTACACAACTCATTCATTGATTTTTCATTGATTTTTTAAATTATTATAAGTTGTAAATCTCAAAGTGGATTTATAAAAAGTCATAGCTGCGAAACGGCTTTAGTTCGTATGATTGACAAGTAGTTGTTAAACGCATTAAATAAGGGTAAATGTGTTGGTGTAATAATGGTTGATTTTAGAAATCGTTTGACTTAAAGAATACAGATCTATAAATGTAGTGACAGTACAATTAAGTGGTTTAAATCTTATAATTAAGTGTAATAAATCAGATAGGAAACAAATGTTTTACTAAATGGGGTACTCTCTGATAAACAGTTAATCGCAGGCGGTGTACCACAAGGCTCTATGTTAGGACCTCTCCTATTCCTATTATTCATAAATGCCATTCCTATATGTCTTGATGGTACTGTATAATACAGACATGTATGCGGATGATACAACTATCTACGATGTTAACACATCAAAAGCAGTAATAGAGCAAAATATTCAAACAACTTTAAATGTCCTCAATGCTTGGTGTCTAAATAATGATATGGTTTTAAACACTGAAAAAACTAAAGTGCTCTTAGTTACTACACATCAAAAGCGTGCACGAGTTGTAAATAAAAAAAATATCTTTAAACTATAACATTGAATTGCAACTTACAACAGGTGATACAAGTCTAGGAATGCATATAAATGAACACTTGAAGAGGGATAATCACATAATGTATATTCGTAAGAAAATATCAGCTAACATCTGGCTACTGTCAAGAATAAAATCATATATTCCTTTAAATTAATGGATACTATGTTTAAGGCATATGTTCAACTTCATCTAGATTATTGTAATATAATATGGGTAAATGCAAAGAAAAATAACATACAACTTTTATTACGTTTGCAGCGGAGAGCATGTCGTACTGTTTCAGGCGACCAATATACAACATTAAATGAAGCATTGGTTACCATAAATTCCCTTAATATCTAGCAAAGGATATTTCTTCAAAAGGCAAAATGTATGTAGATTATCAAAAAATATATTAACGTCATATGTTTCTTATATGTTTCTTGCTGCTATTATCCCGCAGAGAAATCTACGATCTGCATACAAATTAAATTATATAACTCCAAGGTCAAACAAAGAATTGTTTAAAGGGAGTATGTCATACTCTGGAACAATTATATGGAAAAGCATCCTTGATAAATTAAAGAATGTACTTCTTTAAAACAAACTTTACATCTAACTGTGTTATATGACTGAAAACACAATCATAATGTAATAATTGTTTAACGTATTGTTATGTATGGTAATTTTAGATAATTAATGACATCTTGTATACAATGTGTGCCACTTCATCGTGCAAACCACCACCTCAAACCATGTATATATTTATTTATATATATGTATATAATTATATGGTTTATTCTCTTATTGCTCTGGCTTCTGCCAAGTCATTGAAGACCTTCTCTGTGGCTCTCTAGGCTATTGTTTTTTTGTATTTATATATACGAGCATCTTTGTGTTTTACTATATTGCCTATTAATGCTGCCTTGTTGTTTAAAGAATAGTTCATGGCGGGGATTTCTTTAATTACACTGTCACGTTTTTTTGGGTTGACAGTAGGGTAAGTGTGAGGTTTGGTGCACTCTAGAACCTGGTTTAAACCCTCAGCGGCCTTTTTTGCCAATGACAGTTCCAAAACAGAAGTCTTATTGTCAACCCTTTTGTGTTTGTAATGTCTTATGTGGCCTGTTATTCATCTTTACATTTGTGCTTTGTTTCTGTGTGGGTTTGAGGTTGACTGTTGTCCTTGAATGCTGCTTTTCCCGTCCTATTTGTATATCTATATGTTCTCATTTTTGTTATCTACAAAGAGACTCCTTATTCTATTTGTAATAAAATACTGCGATATGATTGAGCTGATACATTTTTATAATTAAAGGAACACATGCCAATCTTAATATTTTGAAACAAATGCGACGTCCCGTTAGTTTTTCTACACTTTTTGGTCAATACTTAATCATTAATTTTTAAGAATTGTATAAAGCAAATTGTTTTTTTGTATATTACTAACTGTTGATTATATTTCACAAATAATATATTCAAACCTATGTCAGAATAACGAAAGAAATATGACAACTCAAAATTGTATTTAGCTATATGCAAGAATATTTAAAGTCAAAATGATAATGTATTAATAAACAGAGAGGATCATTTTAGTTCTTGATAAAAACTTCACGATTAACATGTGTCCCTTTAATCTGATATTGATATCTATTTGATAACAATTTTCAATGACATGTGTACATCATACAGGGACAATCTTCTTTATGAATGTATTAAGCGTCGCACGCACTCATGTACACAAGCACAGGCACGCTTGATCGCGCATGTTTATACATAGTGTATTGCAAAGAATAATTTTGATTACACTAAAGTATGCTCACAAGTTCTCACAAACAACAATAGTTACGGTCCTACACATCGTAAACGCACTTAACAACAAATAAACCACACTACGCACTCAAACGCAACTGGTAATTTGTAAAAGTGAATCAACAAATAAGTTCAATGACAGCGGAGATGCTTATGAACCAGCTCGATAATAATGTGTTTACAGAATACATTAAACTC
Source organism: Cyrtodaria siliqua (assembly GCA_037043455.1). Taxonomy (NCBI): domain Eukaryota; kingdom Metazoa; phylum Mollusca; class Bivalvia; order Adapedonta; family Hiatellidae; genus Cyrtodaria; species Cyrtodaria siliqua. The sequence goes on from JAWPHD010004642.1 coordinate 30,240, forward strand.
CATCAAGTTTTATGAATTGCAAAAACATATAATTGTTTAGCTAAATGCACTGATTGTCACTTAAATTCGTAAATAGAGTGTGTATTATAATGCAAATATAATGTAACAGGTTGCTCCATTGGCTAACATCTCACATTAGTTTTGCGTACGATTTACCGTCTGAAAAGTACTTGATACCACATGACGTTGCAACAAATGTCGTCTTTGGTTTTCCATAGAAACATAAGCGTGTATGTATGATTTTATTTTATATTTGTGGAATTGAAATAGAAAAGCATTAAAACGTAACTTCAGACTGTAAAACCACTCACATACCGTCACAGATTAAAAAACTAAGCATGATTATCACTTAAATTATTCAATCGACAAAACAATTAGACAACAACAGCTAAATCCGATACAATAAATCAAGGTTGGAAACCTATAACGATAAAAGGCATAATTGCAAAATGGATTATTATAACTGATCTTGACATGAAAGAATTCGAAAATATGTATGGATTCAAACGTTAGACAATGGTATACATTTATGATTTAATATCCTTATTGTCAATATAGATCTACTTTGTATATTTTCATTGTAATTGATGATTTGTTAAGTGTGTGTTCTGTTGATTTTACATTTCCAGTCAGACCTTAATACCTGTTGGCGTTAGTAAACCTTAATGGCATTGTTCCGTTATACTGAGATGACATGTAGGTGCACCCAAGAACCTGGTTTAAACTCAAGCGGCATTTTTGCCACTGATGTTTATTAGTCCCTGTTGTCCACCCTTTCAGTGCGTGGGAATCCAGATTGAAAGGTTGTGGATTCATGTTACATATCCTTGACCTAGGTATATGAAGTCTAATAGATAAATATAGATAGAAAAATCGAACAGGAAAAGCCACATTGAAGGATGACAGTCAACCACAAACACACACAGAAATAAAGAAATGAAAGGCCAAATAAGACATCACAAACACACAAGTCGGACATGAATTGGCGCATTCAAGGACCACAGTCAAACGAAAAACACGCGTCAAAACAAAGAGCGATTACAAGTGTAAACAGTACGGTAAAGGGGTCATTTCACCAAGGATTGTTTTGGTCCCGAGAGTACCCGATCCTTTTTCTGGTCGATCGGCCGCATTTTTGCGAAAATAATCGGGAACGTGCGAGCACTGTCCCGCACTACCCTATACATTCGGGGGAAGATCTGGCGCGATCGCCTCAGTCCTCCGAGGGTCGGGTACCGAAAAAGTGATCGGCTACTGTTTTTAAAAATGTTGAAAAACAGTAGCCGATCAAAAACCGTCGGCCCGGGTCGTCTTGGTCGTCCGAGGGTCCCCTGAAGGTCCCCTTGTCTCGCCCGCCCTCTGGAGCTTTCGTATAGCTTCTGCAGCTCTCTACCGAGGGTCGTGCGTAGTTTTAATGAAACAAAACACATGTAAAAATCCTTTAAAATGTCACAAAGAATTAATTGTTACTAAATACAACAGCAAGACATATATTTACTCAAAATTATTATAAATAATAATAAATTTACAAATTAATACCAATGCCAGAGAATTATAAGCCAAATATAAAATAAAAACTGCACACTTTTCTCAGAACAGGTACTGAAACAAAACACACTTGAAAACCCTTTAAAAAGTCACAAAAACTTAATTCTTTTTGGCATATTTTCTCTTGGTCCTTGGCCTCCTCCTCAGCATATTTCATAATGTAATAACATTTTGCTGTGCTATGGCAGAACGAAGTTGTAGAGCTACAACAAGCCCCAGCACTGCTTGTTGGTCCATGACCTTCCCTGGCTGGTCAGAAAGTGATGAACGGCTTCGATCTGAGCGGTTTATATAGTCGGGCCTTTAAAAACACCGATCTCCGGCCGATCTAGGCAAATTTGGTCGGCCGAAGAACGTCCGAAGATCGTTTAAATCGTCCGAAGACCGTTTACTTTCGGCTACCTGCGTCAACATACGCCTACATTCGGCCACTCTCGCGCGAAGAACGGCGGAAGAACGGCGGAAATCGAACGAAAGCGTGCTCTCTCGAGCCGGGATCGCCCATTTTCGGCCTCTCTCGGCCGAACAACGCGCGAAGATCGCTCACTTGCGCGCGAGAAGCGGGTCTCTACCGGGCCTTTGCCGGGCCTTTGCCGTGTACCTGCGGGTACTTGTGCAAACTTTCGCATACTTGCGCCCCGGAAACGTGTCGATCGCGCGAGGAACGTCCGAGAATCGTCCCCCCGCCATGGTCCATTGGTCGGGACTCAATCGGGTCAAAAAAAGGGGGCGATTGGAGGCGATTCAGGACGACAATCGGGCAGATCAAAAAATTGATTGATCGGGGACAATCTGGTCCAGATCGGGCCGATTGGAAAAAAACAATCCTTGGTGAAATGACCCCTTAAGGTAAACATGTATCTAATTTGCTATACATTGTTTATTTGGAGCCGGTTTAAACAGAAAAATAATATTATTTTTTTTACTGTGTTGGTTGTTCGTTTTAATACTGTTTTTTCTAGATAATGTAATACATTTTGTTTTAAAATAACGAAATAATGTATAACGAAATAATGTATATTTAGTTATACTGCTTTAAAAATAACGAAATAATGTGTATTTAGTTGTACTGCTGTTTCCCCATTTAGCAATCTAAAAAAATAATCAATTAAATGCATTAAACTTTTTACTGGTGTAGTTTGTACGGAATTAATAAATGACAAAACATTTTTGAAATTAATTTGTCTGACTATCAAGAATGTCGCGTTTCCCGTTAAAACCAACTGACTAATTTATCATTTTTAAACCTTACGCCAAACACTAAAATCGAACATTTCTTCAATGTTTGCCGTCATTGAACGATCGTGTTTGCATTAATAATTAAAGATGATTTTCAAGATATGGTAAAGCAGCCTTGCCTCTCGGCGATGTGATATTTCATGCTACTGTTGACGTGAACACAAATCTAGTAATCAAATCAACAACAGTGATCGGCGCGTATCAATATATTATTCTATTCCAATATAGATATAAAAATCGAACAGAAAAAGCACCAGGACGACAGTCAACCGAAAACACACACAGACAAAAAGAACAAATGTAAAGACGAATAAAAGGCCAAAAAAACATCACAAACACAAAAGGGTTGACAATAGGACAAACAGATGTACTGACATTTTTGTTTCGACTTTTTCGTATGATTAGAGATTATTCTTGAATTAGTCTCATTGTGATTAAGTAATAACTGTGTGTCTTTATTCAACTCATATCAATAAACTTGTCAGAGTTTTTTTTAGTATAAAGTAATTTTTTTTTAAATATTTATTACATAGATTGTAATAATGTATAGTACCATCCAGTTAATATAAAAGCAATATCTACTCATAGCCAGAAAACGTAGATATAAAAATCGAACTGACAAGGTAGTATTCAGGGACGACAGTCAACAACCAGCAAACAAAGAGAAACAAACAACAACTATAACGATACATAAAAGGCAAGATAATTTATCAAAAACACAAAAGGGTTGACAATAGTTCTACCGCATTGGAACGGTCAGTGGCAAACAAGGCCGCTGGAGTTCTAGGGTGCAACAAACCTCAACATTATCCTATTGTCATCCCAATAAACGGGACAGTGTAAATAAAGATATCCACACCAAATAGTAATCTCTAACACACAAGGTAGCATTAATAGGCAATTTAAGTAAACGTATAAATGATCGTGTATATGTAATAGTTATAGAATGGTCTCAGCGAGTTGGCTTATTTAAATAACCAACGAGCTGAGACAGACTCTATCTTTTTTGTAGCATGGTGTACTGAGTACTCTAAATTTAAATATCTGGTAGTTGTTATACGGTATAGCCACGCCCTTTAGTTACCCTAAATTAAACGGTTTAATGCTACGCATTCATCAAAGGAAATGTCACCGACCATGATACAAATGCAAAACAAGAGGGCCTGTATAACGCTCACCTGAGTAAATTTGAACCAATAAAACACACTAAACACAATTGTCATTATAATAATGAGATATAGGGTCCTAAAGAAACCACAGCGTCCAAACGCAATGGCATCGTAGATCCGCACTGTACTACAAACAATGTGCAATAGTTAATTAATTATACAATGCAAAATATAAAATGTAACAGTAAGGGTGGTGAAGACAGGGTTACCGACTTGGAACGGTCAGTAGGTATTAAGGCCTACAGATCGGCTTGAATCGATTTTATATGTTCACCATCCTCGCTATTATTATGTCTTCAGCGCCCAAACAGACAAGACAATTTAAACAAAAACTACATCTCATCAAAAGGAAGACTCCAACAATAAAGTCCACATCCAGAGAAACTAATTGTAAAGCTATATAACATACAAAATAAGAAACATCTCAGGATGTATCCAGAATTGTACTGAACAACCACAGCCACAGTAGTTGCAGCCAAAGATAAAACCAATGTAGGGTACGATCATAAAACCCGAGGGACGAAAGCTCATGCAACTACCTCCCTTAGTCGGGGTTTCCTTATGTTCACTCATAGAATCCCAAGAGGTTGTGCAGTCATCTAACAAGGGAAAGGTGAAGCGTAGTGACTGAATGTAGAGGGGTAAATCACTAAACATGCAGTACGTTTTACTACTAAATGGTCGTACCCTTTTCTAATGAACTTCCTGATTAATTTTGTAAAGTGGTCAGGAAACCCACCAAATCCCTTTAACTTCCGTAGTTTATAGACCACATCTCCACAAAGTAAGGGTTGTGATATTCCTAGTCGCAGAAGTGTTTTAAGGTTGGTGTTGTACTTCTCCAGTAGGTTTTTGTTACGAAAGTAGAATTTTGAGAAAGATGTGTTCTTTAGAATCCAAATGAAAACTTGTGACTAATAGGATGGGGAAAATTCTGACCACTTGATTAACAATTTCAACAAACTTGATGCAATCCATACATACGCCAGGTTCGATAGTTGTACAATCTTTGTCTAGGATCAGTAGATGATGGTACATGTAAACGTTTTCAAAAATTGTGTTTTTTTAGAGTTTTCTGAAATAGTTATACAGGTAAACTGCTCCGCCCTCTTGCATTAATGTTTTTGGACAGATCAACCCGGTTTGAACAATCATTTATTATTGTGGCTTTCTAGGCTATTGTTTTTGTGTATTATATTTACACGAGCATATTTGTTTTTTACTTATATTGCCTATTGATGCTGCCCCTTGTTGGTTAGAGATTAGAGCATGGCGAGGATTTCTTTATTTACACTGTCCTGTTTTAATGGGATGACAGTAGGGTAAGTGTGAGGTTTGGTGCACCCTAGAACCGGTGTAAACCCCTGGTGGCCTACTTTGACACTGACCGTTCCAAGGATTTCTTTAATTAATTATTAATTAATTAATGACAATTTCTTACTGCTAAAAATTAATTAACTATTTTGAAATCCCATCAAGCAGTTTCTTTAATTTTTCAATATCGAAATGTAGAAAAAATGAGCACCGCCTCTGGTTTTTGACAATTCAACTCGGCTTGAAAAATATTTGTAGAGGCTCACCAAAACATCATTTCAGTGAAATTAATTTGAAATCCATCAAGGGGTTTCACACGAAAAGATGTGTTCATGATTTCCATATAGAAATATAGCAGAAATAAGACTCGACCTCTGGCGGGCATGTTTTTTCACGAATCCATCCGCTTGAACAATCTTTATATAGGTCCACCCAAACATCATTTTTACGAAATTATTTAAAAAAAACAATGGGAGACATAAGGAAACTGCCCCGCGCCCTGGCGGCTATGTTTTTTAACGAATCATGCTTCTTGAACAATATTGGTACAGGGTTACCCAAATATTATTTCTGTGAAATTATTCTAAAATCGATCAAGTCGTTTTAGAGAAGAAGGTTTTTAAAGTGTTCGAGCTTTTTTCGGTTTCTATGGCAACCAGAGTTCTGCATGGATTTCCATAATTTGAACAATCTTGAGATGGGCGATCGCAATAGCTCATCATTGAACACTTCGTGCTCAGGTGAGCTAATACAAGTCTAGAAAGCCACACAGTAAGTACTCGGTGACTTCTCAGAAGCCAGAGTAAGAAAAGAACAAACCAACAAGACACGATTAAAGACAAAAATCAAACGCTACCGTCCTATTATGAGTTGGGTAGACATCATCATAGGGTCGACAATGTGTACGGTCATCGCATAATCAAAGAGGAAAGCATAGTGGCGAATGGGTCAACGACTAAACATGCTGTGCGCTGCAAAACCTCTTTTGATAAACTTCATAACAAGTTAATAAAGATTGTATGAACGTTATTATGAACAAGGATCTTAGTTAGAAGTTTGTAAATCACATCACCATAGAGATCATTTTGAGGTTTTGATAGAATAGGTTTTAAAATACCTTTATATTTTAAAAGTAGATCAGGGTTACGATAATAACATTTTACAAATGTTTTTCGAAGTTTAAAGTAATAGTATGAAAATATCACATTGAAATTTCCATGTTCACCGTCATGTGTATATCATCTTCGGGATTTCTCAACATTTCGTATTATTGACATTTTAAATATTGGGTGCTACTCAACCCGGGGCTAGAGGGCGTGTACTGTGCACTGCGTAAAGCCTGGGGCTAGAGGGCGTGTACGGTGCACTGCGTAAAGGGAATATGCATCCCAATACTGCAGGAAGCGATTTTCTGAAATGGGACATAAGCTACCTGCTGCAGTAAATGTACATTCAAAATGGTGTGGATGTGACCCCTGTTTGTGCAAACTTTGGCACTTCTTGGATTGTTTTCAACAAAAACTGAGGTGTTTATTGTCAAAGTAGTGGATGAAAGGTCTATTTATTCAATATTGCTATAACGCAGGCCTTTGAGGATGGCATTATAAGCATATTTCCTTTAGCACTATGTAGGCCTGGTAGGTAAATGACGTGTGACACCGTTTAATCAGCCTCATCAGTCTATTTGCTGTATTGTGACTTCTGTAAAATGGTGTAGTGTTTCAAAGCTTGAAAAAAATGGAAAACATGTTAGTCTATCTTGAAAAGAAATCTAATAAACAGTGATATTATTCACCTCTTTGCAAAATGTACTGTGACAGCGGTTCAGATCTTTATGTTCGGGTGACAGTAACCGGCTAAAGAGTATGGATGACTATGCATTATGTGCAAACGTTGGCACTTCTTAGATGTTTTCAACATAAACGAAGTTTTGTTATTGTCAAAGTAGTGTATTAAAAGTCTATTTGTTTAATATTTCTTTAATCCAGGCCTTGAATTCACCAACCATTCTTAAGAATATTCTTAGACATTCAAATTTCAATCAGAATTAATTCTGTAAGTTTTGCAGGACAGTCGTTCATAACAAGCTGCTATGTATACATACGATAAATACTATTATGCAGCAACGTAATACGGTTGTTTATCGTAGTAGGGTTTGGCAATATTAGTACGAAAATTGAGTACTTAAACTCAAGTCTAAGAATAGTCTGAAGAATGGTTGGTGAATTTCAAGCCAGGCCTATGAGGATGGACTTTGATGCATATTCCTTGAAAGCGTGAACAAATGAGAGAAAGAAAATGAACACAAATCAATTTGTTTTCTTGTTTATCATCACAAAATGTTTCAATTATAGTTTAATAATCAATATATCCGGTATTTCAAAAACACGGGTAATTAAACTCTATGCACATAAACTTATATCAAGGAAACTCCCAATTATAAAATTGCAAAAAAACATATCACGCCATTTCATACGATGTCCACTACTTCGAATAATGACAATCATGTATAATATTACAACTGAATATTTGAAAAAGTATTCTATGTTGAAGACGTTTATTATTTCTTATTTAATTAATCTGTTATTATGTTATACATTGCCTTTTAGTCATCTTTGTAAATACTGTTTGTTTCTGTGAATGCCTTTAGCTGACTATGTCCTTGAATACTGCATTCCCTGTTCGATTTATTGTCAACTCTTTTTGCGTTTGTGACGTCGTATGCCTTTACTCCATATTACTATTGCCATTATGTTTGTCGTTTTGTGTGTCTTGTGTGTGTTTTGTGTTCTGTTGAAGTTGCATTTCCTGTTCGACTTTTTTATTGTTATATCTAGTTTTTAGAATATGACATTACTATTCCATGTAGAAGACGTATACCATTTCCTATTTAAATAACCTTACACGCTATGTATTCAGAAGCACTCTGCAAGACATACGAATGTAAACAGGTGTATTAAACTGAAAGAAGAATACTCCGAATAATGCTTAGTAAAAAAGAATCCCGGGAGTTCAATGTTCCTGAGCCCGACGTGGCAGAAACCTGTGCTACAGATGGCAGTAGGATTGATGGGTTGGAACGTAAAGACGTTACTTACCTGAAATTACCTTATAGTGCAAATAGGAATCAGAGTTCCGCTAGACGATAACCCAAGTTACCATTAGGTGTAACCACACAATTTGCAATTCGCAACTGAGCGGTTTGGTGCATCGTAGAACCTTTTTAACCCCTTATCGGCATTTCTTTGCCGTCCCAAGGCGGTAGCGCTATCGTCAACCATATTAATGTGATTCCATATATTGCCTTTTATTCAAGTTCGTAGTTATTGTTTGTTTCTGTGCGTGTTTTGGGTTATAAATATATATTTACCCGACAGATGTATTAAATTCAATAGTACACAGTCACGAATGTAAGATTATATTTATTACTTAACACACCTAGGACGTTATAGTTTTACTTCATTGCTGTAAATTTACTTTGTATATGGCGGCAATGTGTAAGAGAATGTATGACGTCGTTTTGTTGTTTACATGCATCAGCTATGTTACGCGCCTGTAACATATTCGCACTAAAGATAATACGACACCTTAAACCAAATTTAGGGTTAGGGTTAAGGTTAGGGTTAGAGTAACTAACACGCATTTTATACAGTACAATTTCAAATAATGATAAATATTAAAGCTGTCTGAAGGTATCGTATGATAAATTCGTATGGTGATTCCGTCCTCATTTGCATTTAGTGTATTAAGATAAATAAGTCATGGCTTTATTACACTCCCAGAGGCCATGTTATGTCATAAACTCGAGTTTTATCTACACGTAGTGGAAGTTCCCCACTTGTAACGGAGGCTCTAAGTCTCAACTTTCGCTAATACATAATTGTAATAAAGGCTATCTGGTATGATGGACGTGAACTTATATGAATTTATATCTGTTTTGGGACTCATGTTTAGTGCATCGTGGCGGATATAACAAGTATCCCCGTGCTACGTTATTCTCCTGCAACATTGGGAATAGAATACCGCTTAAGCCGGTGTGAGAGGTATCGCTTCCTATATTACCCTTCATGAGCAGACTCAATAAAACCGAGTCAGATACTTTATTGTCTTGGCTGTGTTTGTTGTTCCAAAGGATCTCCCCTATCAGTATGTGTTTGTTTATTTATTGAGATCACCATATGGTATGGTGGATCCAAGTCCGTCTGATATATAATGGTAAATATATTATCAGACATTGACATATAGTTAAACCTGGGGCATATGTTATGATGGGATGACTACTGTAGATGGCACTTGTTTCAGCCACCATTGCGTGGTACAAGTATTAACTTCCATACCCCATCCAACCACTTCTCCAAGAAGAGAAAAACGGGGTTGGCGGGGGTATGAAATAAAACCTTATTTTCGGCTGAAACAGTTTGCATATTGTGAAATTAAAACATTTAATAGATAATTTTAAATAGGTTATCGCATTTTTTCCGCAACTAATCTTTTTAAACGTGTTTTATTGTCAAAATACCCGTTATAAAATCCTGCAAATATAAGCTTTCCCATCACTTGATGGAATTAAGGCGGGACCACGTAATGATTTTTTTCTTTTTTTTCAGACACAATTTATGTTGCACATAGCTAAACGTAGGTATACAAGCTGAATATGAAATGTAGCTTTCGCAGAACAGTTAGCCAAAACACACATTAAAACATACAACAATACCACTGTTAAACGACTGGAGGCGATCTGGAGGTATTATGGTGTCTTTCCATATCCGATATTAAAAGCACCATAATGTGTTTCAGTTTCATATTATGCTTTTGCGCCAATGATCCGTACGATTTAATCATTGTTAATGAATTAGTTTTGTCTGGAAAACTAGTGACTTGGTCAGTTCTTGTTGCATAATAAGTTATATTAATTTATATGATGCTTTGGTTGTGTTTTTAAATTCTTGCTCTTCTTGCTCTTCATTGATATTAATATTTATGTTTTGGCAACACAATCCATCCGTGTCTTCGGGTGTTTCTAGACCAAACATTTTCATTAAAAATAAAGTAAACCGAAGGTAAAATGCAGCTTAATTTAATGCATAATTATGCACATCTTTTATGAAACTGAAGTACATTATGAGGGTTTTCATTTGTATTTGGAGTGACACCAATCACTCTTTCGGATCGTCTCCATTCACTTTAATAACAAACAAGGCATGTTACATCACTAAGATATTTATCAGTGAAACAGACAGTTTAAGTGGGATATATTATTTTTACTTTTATAATCGGCGGACAAGTAAACATTTCACATTCAGCATCATCCACACCGATACATATTAGTTCTATCAAAACGAGGTGTAAGATGAATTTAACCTTAACCCTGTAAATAAAGATATAAAAAATCGAACAGGAAAAGAAGTATTCAAGGCCAAAAGTCAACCATAAAACACAAAAACAAACACGCAAACAACCAAACAAGAAGGCAAAAGTAATCATTAATGCAAAAGACATCACAAACACAAAATGTTTGACAATAGGTCTATCGCCTTGGAACGCTCAGTGGCAAAGTAGGCCACTGGGAGTTTAAACACAGAAACAAAGAACAACTATATATAAAAATAAATAAAAGGCAAAATAAGACATCACAAACACACAAGGGTTGAAAATAGGGCTACCGCATTGGAACGGTCAGTGGCAAAAAAAGCCGCTGGGGTTTTTTACCAGAGTGCACCAAACCTCAACTTACCCAACTGTCATCCCAATAAAACGGGACAGGGTAAATAAAGTAATCCCCATGAACTATTCTCTAACCAACAAGGCAGCATTAACAGGCAATATAAGTAAAACACAAAGCTGCTCGTGTATATATTATTACAAACAACATTAGCATAGAAAGTCACAAAGAAGGTACTCAATGACTTGGCAGAAGCCACAGAAACACGAGAACAAACCATTGAGGGCACGACAAGACAATATTGCAGTCTAACATCCAACGTCACCGTCCCTTTGGGCTTTAGCTAGACGTCATCATAGGGTCCACAGCCTGTCCGGTCATCGCACAATTAAATAGGAATGCATAATGGCGAATTGTAAATGGGTCCAACACCAAGCATGCAGTGCGTTGCAAAATTATAGTGTCATGACCTCTTTTGATAAACCGTTTAACAAGTTTAACAAAGATAGTATGAAAGTGATCATGCTCGAGGATCTTACGAAGTTTGTAAATCACGTCATCATAGAATTCAGATTGTGATAGTCCTTGTCGCAGAATAGTTCTTGAACTACTTTTATATTTGGAAAGAAGATCAGGGTTACGATAATAAAATTGTGCAAATGTTTTTACGAAGTTTATGGTAATGGTAGCCCTGATGGAGTAGTTTTTTAGTTATACAAAGATTACGAATATTAAAGCCCTCAACTCGAGTACAAGCTCTAGAATAAGTTGAGACAAATAGACCCCATAATAAATTGCTCCGGTAACATCCCCATCTAAATTGGGATAATTATCAAATATCAAAATTAAAATCATCTCTCTTCAGTTGTCATATAGTTTGATAATTATTTCACCATTTTCAATGGAAAGAGGTAAATCGAGAAAATAAGCTTTAGTATCGGAAATATTAGCTTTGTTAAGTTAAAGTTCTTTAGGGTATATATTATTAACCATAGTAGAAAGAAATGGTTGTCAATGTTTAATATGTCATCCTGATACCGAGAGGTGTCATAAAAGGCTGTACGTTTTATCGTAATCTATATTAAAGCTAATTATGCGTTAAAGATTTTCTGTTTTTTCCTGCTGCCCCATGAACTGCTTCCCCATGAAAAATGAAGGTATACAAGTCGCAGAGGAAATATTGCATTCACAGAGAGAACAGTCAACTCAAAACGAAAATTCAAAACAAACAACCATTACAATGAAAATAACCAACAATTACAAGGAAAACAGACAACAATTACATGGAAAACAAACAACAATTACAAGGAAAACAAACAACAATTACAAGGAAAATAAAACAACAATTACAAGGAAAACAAACAACAATTACAAGGAAAATAAAAAGGACGTATGTGACACCGCAAACACAACCGTGATGGCAATAGGGGTACCGCCTTGGAACACTCAGTGGCCACAAGACCGCCGAGGATATAAACCAGGTACAAAATTAATTTTAAACTTTTTATTTCTAAACCGATTCTTCGAAATTTCAGTTTTCTTCCTTTATTTTTCACTTACAATTTCAGTTCCAATGATGTATAATATGTGTGTAAAAGTAGATATAAAATTCAAATAGGAAAATTATCATTCAAGTACGACTGTCAACCACAAACACAGACAGAAAAAACGAACAACTATGTATAAAAATGAATAAAAGGCAAAACAAGATATCAGAAACACATGGGTTGACAATAGGGCTACCGCCTTGGCACAGTCAGTGGCAAAAAAGGCCGCTGGGGGATCAAAACAGATTCTAGGGTCACCAAACCTCACTCTTACCCTATTGTCATCCTAAAACACGAGACTGTGTAAATAAAGATATCCCCGCCAGGTTATAATCGCTAATGAACATGGCAGCGTTACTACGCAATACAAGTAAAACACATACATGATCATGTATATATAATATAAAACAAAAAAGCCTAAAAAGTCACAAAGTAAGTACTCGATGACTTGGCAGAAGCTACACAGATACAAATCAGGCGCGCACCAATATCCGGTATGCAGGAAAACATGCAAAATGTTAGTAGCAGCCGGCGTCAGCGTAAAACATGTCTCTGATATGCAAGAAAAATAATCCATCACGGGTATTCGGTTTAGATAGTGAATTCTAACCCTCGGTATAAGTGTTTTTTAATCGGAACCTCGGCAGAGAGCCTCGGTTCCGACAAAAAGACTTATACTTTGGGTTGGAATTCCCTATCTTCGCCGGATACCCATGAAAGATTCTTATATTATTTAGTAAGTTTATCAATGTTTATCAATGGTAATACAAGCAAGGATTTACGCAAGCGTAAAGTAGCTGGGGAGAGAAAATAGCATTATAGCTGGGTTGGAACTGCAAACAAAGTTTAACATAATACCGATCAAGTCAGGAGTGTTTAAACAATATTGAAAAAAAAAATGTTGTCAGGAAGACGTAAACATGCCAAGGCCGTTTTTTCTTACCAGACACTTTCTTTCCATTTTTTACCATCAGTTCTACAAACATTTTGAATCAAGGTGGACGAACTCGCTTCTCTCTGGTCAAATCCTTGACATGCGTTACATATTGATTACCTACTCATCTTCGTAGCACGACATGCTAGAAGTACACATCAGCACAGAAATACAAGTGTTCACATGTAAAGGGTGCGTGTGGGTTAGGGTATGCATTACAACACTTATAAACGTTTCACTGATACCATGTGTAATTATAAGATTGTGTTATCATACTGAAAAACTCAAAAAAACTGTTCATTGCTACCATAACATGTGCAATTATAAAAACCATATAAGAGTCTAATAATAAAATACAACACCTCTCATTCAGCATTGAACTGGTTTGACCATTTGTCATTTTCATGATTGAATTAAAAAATAAAATGGGAATTTATTTCATGTTTTTTGTTTGTTTTGTAAATACAATAGAACATGCGTTTGTATTGCATTGTTTAATTGGTTTCTATGATATTATATTTCGTTATTGCTTTAAATGTTATATTGCATTATTAACGTAATAAAAGTAATATTAAGTTTTGTCATCCATTTTAAGTTTGTCGTGTCGCAAACGTTGCTTCTATTTTCTCGTTATACTTGTTGTTTGTCTAAAAAAGGTGGTGTATGTTGACACTACTTTCATTAGAAAGAAATAGTAGGCGTTCTTTATCACAGACGTTGAAAGCGTGACGTTTGCTCGTTTAGGCTATGCCTGTTTCATAGTATTGGCTTCTAACAGTGTAAAAAAGCGAGCGTGGCGCCGCAAATTGTAATAATGAAGATTGCCGTGTGACGCTTAAAGCTGAACTGTTTGTTCGATAAGTCATGTATTTTTCAGTTATCACTGATCATCATGCTTCAGTCGGTATCGATCTAAAGACTTGTCAAAAGCTACACTTATCGCTTTGATAAAACAAACACATATTAAATGGATATTGAATTAAATCGTTTCCACTCAATTTTGCAACCATCGTGGTACCGTAGACGCGTTGAATAATGTTTGAAAGCGCCCCATTGAATGACACAAGAACTTACTTGACTATTTCCCTTCGATTGTAAGCGCACTCGTTGATATCGGATTATCTGAAATGGAATAAAGGAATAATGTCGGCAAAGGGAGTCTTGTTTTTATACATTTTGTGAACTCAAATGGAATAGAAGGATCACATGGTGATATGAAATTAGTTAGTCAAAGCGCTCATGCTCAAAGAAGTTGTATTAATAAAACTTGTTTGATCCAGGCTGCATAACATGACAAAGAAATATGGCGTTGAATGTTATAATGGAAGGAGAAACAGAAAAATCGGCTGAAGCATTTCGAACGTAATGAAAGCCTTTTCGCTCACCATAATAAAACACCGTTTTGGATTAATATATTAAAAAACAATGATATTTTAATCTGGATATTTTATTTTCATAATGATTTTAATGCAAATATGGTAAAGTGTTGTATTGTAATTTGCTCTCAGTTCAGGCAGTTTATATGTCGGTGGTATTAAATTTCGAATAAAATAAACTGTATTATATTGAAAGATAAGTTAAAAACAGGAATTAGTTTAATTATATTTGAGGATGTATTAAACCTTAAGCTGAAATATATTGATAAAACATAGAATAACATGTAATTAGCATCATTTAATCCTTCAAGTTTCCTCCAAGGAATTATTACGTCAAGTTAAACTATAACAACATAAACATAATAGCGATTATATTTGCTGATCATCATAAAGGCGGAGTCTTTTTTCACAATGTCTGCCGTAAACGCAGTGTTCTTGTAAAACGGCGTATGCAATTCAAAATAAATATAATGGCGTCAGAATCACAAACCCAGAGTGTCGATCCTAAAATTGACAACGTACCATGCTCAATGGCTGACACTGACACCGGAGCCGGACATACGGATAGGAAAGTTATCACTAACGGCACACCCAAAGAATATGTTTACAACACGGATGTTCGTGTGGATGTTAAATTACTTAAACATATACAAATCCTATATGGAATTGTGTTTACATTAACTATGTTTATTTTAATTGGTGTATGGATTTTTAATAAAGAAATGCAATCAATACGGAATCAAATGATTATGGATACATACAGACGGACGTACCGTGTAGGATCGGAGGATTATCAAATATTTTACAACGGAAGTGCTTTCATAAATGTAGAGCAATATATTTTACGAAATAAAAAGGCGAGAAAACGAAGAAGCGATGAGTTTGTAAGAACAAAGCGAGAAGAAAACGTTGTGTCTCTCATCACGTCAAACCTGGTAGGTGGTTTATTTTTATTCACTTTAGTTAATTCATGAACTTATTGCAGATTATCTTGTCGGGCACACCGTAATCCAGCCCTTCGGAAAACTCGTCTTCGCCAAAATATTTAGAGTGTCGATTTAAACAAATTAATACAAAACACGATAACAATTTTATATTTACTTTTATTTTTTAATTTAGTTTTGATAATGCGGATATGCTAAGTTATCTTATTACAGTATTACTTATAAACACTAATCAACTTTTATAATCGGTCACCCAGGTTTTTTAAAAATAACACGAATACTAAAACTGGAAATCACTGAAACACAGACCAATATTTTATTAAGTTTATCAACAAGGTTTTAGTCCAATCAAGGCAGATTAGGTTTTATAAATCGTTAGCGATATTTGTTAAATGACGCCATTTAAAATTTCAAATAAAAATATGAATTATTAAAAAAAATATATAATTCGTTGAAAAGTGACCGATTATAACAGATGAGTAGTGTAATCACTATATAGTTTTTTAAATCGCACCGAGTAGGCGAATTGTGGAGTAGGCGTTATATCTTAACTACCATTGCACATTTCGACGAAAACATCGATAGCGCCGGTACGCAAGAAGGAGATAAAAAGAATACGCGCCTTTCAAATTAAATATGTTTTTCCATGTGACGAGAAGAGACATGCAACTGTCTGATCTCCTATAGTACGCGTTAATAGCAGTATCGGATGTGTATCTACAATATCTCGTAATACTAGATTATATCGGATGCTCTAGAAACCAGAATCAATTTCCATCAATCATGTATAAGCCTAATTCTATTGATAGAGGATATGAAAATACTGAATGGAATATTTGAAATGAATTCGCCGTAAAATAAAAATACAACGATCGAAATGTGGTGAAATAGTTAACATATTAAATCAACTATTGCAACAATAGCCTTCTTACAAAAAGTTGCATACACTTATATTTTAAATTATGAACAGAACGATTGGTTTTGAATACCATACGTATGTCCATATAAGTCACATCGAAACATCACGTCGACAATCAAAGGAATTAAAAACAGCTCCTCAAAAGGTTAACTTGACTACAAACGCCATTTTAAACAAAATACCGTTTATTAGTGACTAGTTAACAAGTATAATCTATAGATCTGCAGATCTGAACCAAATGTGGAGCCAGAAATGAGCAAAGCTATAGAACGAATCAAAATGTCACTTCATAAATCCGATTGTGGCTTTCTAGTCTGTTATCTTTTTATATTATTTATTCTTGATCATTTATTTGTTTTACTTATACTGCCTATTAATGCTGCCTTGTTTGTTGGAGAATATAACCTGGCGGGGATATCTGTATTTACTCTGTCCCTTTTATTAGAATGACAATAGAGTAAGTGTAGGATTTGGTGCACCCTGGAACCTAGTTTAAACCCCAGCGATTTATTTGCAAGGCGATAGCTCTATTGTCAACCCTTTTGTGTTTATGATGTCTTTAATTCAACTTTATATATAGTTGTTCTTTGTTTCTTTGTGTGTTTGTGGTTGACTGTTGTCCTTGAATGCTACTTTTCCTGTTCGATTTTTATACTTATCTACTTTTCCTGTTCGATTTTTATAGCACGTTAAAGAACCATAGGAATCTATTCGATAATAAGAGTAGGGCGGGTTACCGGATTTCTATGTATCCTTCCCCTCCCTCTGGGGCGGCTCTAAATAACCTATACTGTGTTGATGAGCCGTTAAACAACATTTAATTCAATTCGATTTTTATATCTACTTTTTATGAACGTTTATATAAAATTAGTGTATGCACAATTGACTAGCTTAAATTAAACGTTAGTTTTTATGAAACAGAGATATGTTATATATTAAAGATGTTTATAGTGACAAGTTGGCTCCTGGGGTCATGTTAATGTTTTAACAATTCACTTTATAAACGGTAACCGTTCTTTCTTGTTTTGTTGTAGTCGAGACCAATTTATCAAGTCATCTGCCTAATTTTTTTTAAGGTACACTTAATAACAGAATGATTCAATTAATCAATACAATGATGACATTATGACCATTTCCAACTGTGTAAGGCATACTTGTTGTTTTAATTCCGTATATATGTACGTTTTTTTAAATACAAGGGAAACTCATAGTTAACTAATGTATTTTACGTTTTGCATCCACCTCTTATTTCTGCATTTCCACATGAAGATAGCTACTATGAAACACTATCGACTAGTGTTTCAACATAACAAACTTATGTGGAAATAGCCACTATTACGTTAATCATATGCGTATATTATGTTAACAGTTGATTCAAAACTAAGAATGGTTTATAAATGCATTGTTTATGTGTCAAGCAGACTTAAAATAAAATGTATCTTATCATATTTTATTTTATCTTAAGTGCGACAGTTAAATACGATAAAATAAAATACGATAGGATACCTTTTTAAGTCTGCTAGACACATACAACAATACAATTATCAAAAATAGTCCTGTACAAATCAAAGCACACAAACTCAATGGCATCGTAGGTCCGCACTCTACTACAAAAAGAAAATTAACAATACAATGAAAATGACAATACATAACACAGAGTGGTGGGGACAGTGTTACCGACACGCAATATGGCCCACTGATCAGCGTAACCACAACATAGAGCTGGGGGACAGTGTTACCGACACGCAATATGGCCCACTGATCAGCTCAACCACAACACAGAGTGGTGGGGACAGTGTTACCGACACGCAATATAGCTCACTGATCAGCTCAACCACAACACAGAGTGGTGGGGACAGTGTTACCGACACGCAATATAGCTCACTGATCAGCTTAACCACAACACAGAGTGGTGGGGACAGTGTTACCGACATGCAATATAGCTCACTGATCAGCTTAACCACAACACAGAGTGGTGGGGACAGTGTTACCGACATGCAATATAGCTCACTGATCAGCTTAACCACAACACAGAGTGGTGGGGACAGTGTTACCGACATGCAATATAGCTCACTGATCAGCTTAACCACAACACAGAGTGGTGGGGACAGTGTTACCGACATGCAATATAGCTCACTGATCAGCTTAACCACAACACAGAGTGGTGGGGACAGTGTTACCGACATGCAATATAGCTCACTGATCAGCTTAACCACAACACAGAGTGGTGGGGACAGTGTTACCGACATGCAATATAGCTCACTGATCAGCTTAACCACAACACAGAGTGGTGGGGACAGTGTTACCGACATGCAATATGGCCCACTGATCAGCTTAACTCGATTTTAAGTGTCAAACACTACTAATGGGATTGCAATAACATTTCACACAATGATAGAGGGAGCATAAGTCAAAACACTGATATAAGTAATTGGACTGGAATGAAACTTCGCACAATGGTAGACAGTAATCTGTGTGTCTGTCTGTTCAGATATTACAAAGGGCAGTAGCTATAATTTGATTTAATATAGAGTTATGGTTATTGTGCTATTCATTTTTTCTATTTACTATCTAGCATTGCTTGAATTGCATTGCAGTCCCTTAAATACATTTTTAAGATATAGTCCGGACAAGATATCCGGACGGACGGACCAACATTTGGGTTTTATGAGTTAAATGCAAAATACAGACATGCAACCTTAGCAGCTAATTGTCTATATGTATGTATTATGACTATTTAGCCCAACATTTCAACAAGGCATTACACACGCCTTAGTAGCATATACTGCCAAGCGGACGTACAAAGCGGTAGCAATATGCGGTCCCTTCGGTGAGCATAAACATCACCACTTGATAGACACATCAATGATTATACGACCACCTCGATTTATCAAAGGGAATATTGACATTTCCTGGCTTTGTTTTATTCTGGTTACAAAACGCATTTATCTTTCTAACAGAACATACCACAGAAGTTGGATGCATTGTCTGTTCCCGTATTTTAACTGTTCACGAGTGAATAAATAACACACATTCTGTAGTTGTGTTTTGTAATTTGTTATATCGATTTGTTTCTAAATAATAAAAACATTGCTTACATCGATTAATTGTTCATGTCTATTTTGATCGCTGATCTTGATCCAAGTGTTTATGTTTTAATATAATTACTTAAAGTAAAGCTCATACATGTGTGTCGTTATCTATAATATTAAGGATCACAGTAAAGAAAGTTTTGGGATAAATCGGGCAGAATGGAGGCTGATTTGATACTAAAAAACATTTCATCACGTATTTGAACCAAAGTATCAATTTATTATCAAAGAAAATGTCAAACAAAACGTTGTTTTCACCTGAATGGACGACGATATATACGCGATGATTGCTTTATAGGCAAGTGAATGTAGCAAAACACCTCAGACAAATTGCAAAAGAATATTAGTCTATTGTTTCTATATCATTAGAAACCATGAATTGGACAAAATGCTTCCGAAGAACAAAAGTGTAGCATCTTTAAAATTTCGGATAATTGCGCTATCCGGTTACTAGTTCAAACACAGTTTTTGGTTATTCGTATTTGATTCATTTGCATCTTCAGACTGTCCGCTAAACTGATTCCGGTATGCATTTATACATTTTTTTCTTTTTATGTTTGGGTGATTTGATGATGCAGGATGTCAAGAAAAGTATATTAGCAGTTTAGTATCTAAATGCGTTTCGTACTCAGTTTCGTACATCGTTTCGTCATTAATATTAACTAAAAAGGCAAATGACAGCGTACTTGGAGCTGGCACTTCGCGGAATGTATAGCACGTATATAATCATTCACAATACGGTTTGAATTTTCTTTTTTTTCTGCATTGCTTTATGGTAGTAGATTTTATTTTCTTATATTGATTGCCGTGTGTCCTTTTAATGAAGAAATGGTGTTTTGGTGTAAATACGGCAAGCCTAGTTTGAATTGAATTGGATTTTATAGTCGCACCAACATATAGGGTCATATGCCGACTGTCAAGATCACTTTCATAATATCTTTGTTAAACGTGTTATAAAGTTTATCAAAAGAGGTTATGACCCTATCATTTTGCAACGTACTGCATGCCTGGTGGTGGACCCTTTTACAGTTCGCCACTATACATTCCTCTTTAATTGTACTATGACCGGACAGGCTGTGGACCCTATGATGGCGCCTACCTAAACTAAAGCCCATTGGGACGGTGGCGTTTGATGTTTGTCTATGATCTTTCTTGTCGTGCCCTTAATGGTTTATTCTCTTGTTGCTCTGGCTTTTGCCAAGTCATTGAGTACCTTCATTGCGGCTTTCTAGGCTATTTTTATTTTGTATTATATTTCACTAGCATATTTGTGTTTTACTTATATTGCCTATTGATGCTGCCTTTTAGGTTAGAGATTAGATCATGGCGGGGATTTCTTTATTTACACTGTCCTGTTTTAATGGGATGACAGTAGGGTAAGTGTGAGGTTTGGTGCACCCTAGCACCGGTTTAAGCCCCCAGTGTCCTACTTTCACTGACCTTTCCAAGGCGGTAGCCCTATTGTCAACCCTTTTGTGTTTGTTTTTGTATCTGTGTTTTGTTGTTGCCTTTCCTCCTTGAATGCTACTTTCCCTGTCCGATCTTTTTATTTTTCTTCATTGGTATATTTCTTCATTGGTGGATGATGTCCCCAGGAGTCCCTCCGAGCAATTATCGTGCGTGGGCTGGCATCTGTGTGGAACCACAGTCGTTCCGCAAGCCAGATGGATAGCTTCCCCACATACCGATATCTAAGCCCATAGAGGATCGAACCCACAGCGATGAGGGGCAAGTGATTTCAAGTCAGATACTCTAACCACTCGGCCACGGACGCCCTAGACAAGTCTATATCGTGGCGAAAATATATGTGTACAACCTGGGCTAAACGATAAAATATGTATAGATCAGTCATAAATCAATAACAGGGCACAATATCTATGATCTATGATGCCATCTTCTTCTTAGAGAATACTGCATTGCGTGGTCCGAGTATTAACTTTCATACCCCATACAACCCCTTCTCCGAGATGCGAAAACGGTGTTGGCTGGGGTATGAAATACAAATCATAATTTCGGCTTTTAATGTTTACATATTGTAAGATTTAAACTTTTAATAGGTAATTTAAACAGGTTTTCACATGTTTTCAGTAAAATATGTTTTCAAACATGTATTATTGTCGAAATATTCATTATACAATCAAGCTAATATATACTTGTACATCGCTTAATAGGATTTAGGCGTAATGTGCCTATACTTGGAAACCATTAGGGCTTACAAGCTTCTGAAATGAAACCCATACTACATATGTTCTGTAAGAACCTATGATTTTTACCGGCGAAAAGTTGAAACATGCTAAAATAGAAAAGATCTTCGGCTAATGAGGTGTATGCTCGCATTAAAACGGTAAATAATCTTCGCGCGGTCAATGCCATTTATCATCATAACTGCACTGTTTGTTTCATGACAGACAAAGGAAAATCTCGACAGTTTTCCGAAGTAGCTTCTGAGTCCGGTATTAGTTCCGACACTGTGTTTGAAACCTCTTACCGCAGTGGGTTCGAATACCACTGGGAGCTCACCTTGTAAGTGAGAAAGTGTCAGTTCTTACGGACGGCGGGAGGTATACAAGGCGGGTAGATTCAAAGACATGAAATATGTCTTTAAGACCACGTATAAGATATAATAATTATTACACAAATAAATGCATTACTTTTAGAAGTACTGTATTTTTTCTTCTGCATGATTTCTACTGCGAGCCATAAAAAGGCAGATTCAGAAAATATGTTGATGAGAAAATTGCATCGATTGGTCAGGCAGTCAGTTGTCGTAAAACTGTCTTCAACTGTCTCTCATTATCTCGAAATTAACTAACTGCATTGACCGTACATTACGCTTCGTCATGTATATAATATGTAAATAACTTGTTCAAACAGGACCCAATATCAATACTAAATATCTCAAATATATATTGTCCAGTTTTGTCCAATTCATGTTTTTTTTTTAAATCTCCAATGAATTACTTTCTGAAAATATCAATTTCATTTCTGTACTAATTTGTCCTAGGTCTATCGTAGAATACAATTTAAATTGATTGACCTATTTAGCATCGTGATCATTTTCAGCACATCATCTTGTTGTAGTACAACGTCGCTTTGCATCACCTTTTAAGCAGAGCGTCGCGATATGGTACGGGAAACGTGTAGTTCAATAGGACTGTGCTGTGTTATACATGGAGGTCGTTATTAATAAACTGAAAAGTGTGCTGACATACACGATACTCTGCATTTTGTAATGTTGAGTTACCCAAACGACTGTATTGCTTAACACAAATACGTGCTAAATTACCCGGTAATCGGTGTATACAGCTATACAATGTTCTGCGCTACCTGTTAATCGGTGTATAAAGCTCAACACTCTGCATTTTCTGGTAATATGTGTATAAAGCTAAAAAATGTGATGCGTTACCCGGTAATATGTGTATAAATCCCAACATCGTGCTGCGTTACCCGGTAATCGTTGTATACATTTCAACAGTCAGCGTTACCCGGTATATGTGTATACAGCTCATCGTCGTGGTTGATTGTCGTCCTTGAATGCTGCTTTTCCTGTTAGATTTTTATATCTACTTTTGTTGACAGCTATGTTTATTGCAAAAGAATATGTCTAGATATTTGTTAAGCACTTATTTTACGTTTTGCAAAGAAAAACCATAAAAAAAAACTCTTTGCTGTACATAGCAATATATCGGTGTGTTATGTCGTCATTGTTCTTGCAGTTGTTGTTGTGCAAGATTCATTTCTGCATTTATTCCAAAATGGTAAAAAAGTAATGCTAAATAAACGCAATATGCTCAAATTATGTATTTTAATCAATAGCGTTTTTATGTTGCCCTTTATTTGAATGCTTTGTGCGACTGACGTCCATTAGGATAAATTGACTTGTGAAAAAAACCCATCAAACACACCCTCACTACCCCCCCCCCCCCCCCCCCCCAAAAAAAAAAAAGAAAACACGTATTAATCTTCCTTTCGCATCGGCTAATCAAATTCCAAACATTGCTGTCTTTTTGTTTCTGTTTTTTTTTGATCGAATATACAATTTGCTTTAGAGTCATATTTTCACAAAATGTCTGCTGATTACTGAAGTCACCACTTGCCTTTATGAGTCAAACAATTGGTAGACTGTATTTCTTTGCGTAATACTATTGGAGGTTGAAGCATACAGTACCGAAGTTTTGTTTGTTTACAGATATATATAATATATGAATATAAACACAACAACATAGAAAGTCACAAAAGAAGAACTGAAGCAAAAACGACAAGATAATAATTCATATGTATCCTCTATCAAACTAGGTAGCATTAATAGGCAATACAAATATGATCATATATGTATATAGAGGAACATACTAGAGTATTCAGTCATTATTGAATTTTTAAACGAGTTGGCAAAATTATATAATGCCAGCCTCTTGCCGAACATTATTTCATTTTGGCTAACGAGTTTAATAAATTCAATAATAAATGAGAACGAATGTTAGATTCTACTTAGCACATACAATAGAATAATAGTGGATCTTTGAAAACGGCCGAACAAGATAAATACAAATAATTGCAGTCTCGGTTTGATTGAGACTGTTCATGAAAGGTATTGTAAAATGCTAGTTACCGTCCACGCCCCCTAGCCCCGGGTAGAGCAGAACTAAATATTCATACAATAATCATACCTCACATATCGAATTTGATTGCATTTTGCCTGCCGCTTTATTCTCTTAATTGTGTTTTTTGCTCCCAAAGGATCACCTTTATCAGTATTTATTTACACGCGAAACCGACATAAACCGTGGGAAGTGGATCATAGTCATTATCGATTTTTTTAACAGCGCATACTAGGCTTATTTGCGTACTTATGTAACTAGTGTTATATCGAAAATATAGAAATGTGCTATTCCTATCCCACACCGTAAGTTATGTGATAAATATGAATATAAACACAACATAGAAAGTCACAAAGCAAGTACGACACAAACACACGCAAAAACAAAGAACAAATTGAATAAAATGCCAAATAAGACATCACAAACACAAAAGGGTTGGCAATAGGGCTACCGCCTTGGAACGGTCAGTGGCAACAAAGGCCGCTTTTGGTTTAAACCAGGTTCTAGGCTGCACCAAACCTCACACTTACCCTACTGTTAACCCAATAAAACGGGACAGTGTAAATAAAGAAATCCCCGCCATGAACTATTCTACAAAAAAAGTAAGGTCGCGGCAGATCTTTTAATGTTTACTCTTTAATAAAAACATGCGTCTTTCATCGTACGTTTAGACTAGCGAGCAAGTATTGCCTCGAATAACAAAGGCCATGTTTTGTAAATAGGAAATTAAGTAAAACTATGCCATGAATCGTTCATTATTCCGTCTCATTAACTAGTCAATGGTCAACACAAGGGAGTAATCGAATTGATTTATTCCTTACGTTGAGAAAGGGAATGCAATATAATATTTGCTAAGGCAACACTTAAACATATGAGCCGAAACATGCGAAAACGACCCTTCAGACAAAATGTTGACATTTTATATTTTTTTATGTTTAAGAAAAACGTTGATTTCCTCTTTAAAAATCTCTTTATTTGATGTTGATATCGTAAATAAAAATGATTTTATCCCAAATTGAAAATTAAACATTGTATTAACCATTAATTTCGACGTTGACGTCGGCATCTTGGATGACGTCGTTGATTAAATAACAACTAAAAACATAAACAATTACCATTTTCTCTAGCATCAACTATTTATATTAATAAAACATATTCCCTGTGATATAATAATAAGGTAAAACACGGAAGTGACGAGAAATGATTAGTAATGATTGATTACCGGCCGACGTCATAAATTGTTACTTTATGACGTTGTCGTTTAAACGTCCGAAGGGACGTTTTTCGTGTGTTGCGGCTCATATCTTAGTTTGCCCAAACGCTATTTTTTGTACTTTTGATTTATTTATTATACTGGGTGTGTATTGCAATGTTGAAGTATGTTTCTAAATAAAAGATTCCTATCTAAAAGTAGATGAAGAAATCGAACATGAAATATAGCATTCAAGGACCACAGTTAACAACTGGTAAACAATGAGGGACGTCAGAATAAATTACGTATCCGACATGATACGATAAAAAAACATAAATAATATTTTTACCGAAACAAAACGGTTAGAGTCGAGACTACTTTCAACTTGTTTGGAACTGTAGCTTTCGCGCAAACAAACATAATGTTTATTATGGCCTAACAAAGTAACTTTAAAAGATGTAATTTGATTCAAGTTGTCATCACGCTGTTTAAGAACACAGCCGGGAAACAAACTGTAGTGTAACTGATCTATCAATATGCTTTCAAATTTATAGAATAGAAGTGATGATGCCTTAAACAACAGCCAATTTGATTGCTGGTTATGATGGATTTATGTTTCAATTTATGCGAATATTGCATGCTGAACGCTAAGAAGCAATTAATCTGTTTTCATTTCTTTCTGCAATATTGCGCTACTTTTACACACTTAAAATTAATAACGACTTTCCACATTTAATAACAACACATTTTTTATTCTGTGTTAATTCGTTTTCGGTGATGTTGTACTATGTTCTCATCAAGTACCCCAAGAGATCAATGAAATTATTTGCTTGATTAAATACATGCCTTAAATCTAGATCGTATATATTATGTACATTACTGATCTATAATGGCAGAGAGCACTGGTACAAGTAAAAACTACTGAAACCCCGACCAAGGGATGTAGGTGCATGAGCTTTCGTCCCTCGTGTTTTCTGGACGTACCATAGATTGCTTTTCTGTTTGGCTGCAACTGTTGTGGTTGTTCAGTACAATTCTGGATACATCCTGAGATGTTTCTTAATCAGCTGCCGAAGGCATTAGCCTCGGTCACCTGGCCCGCTTCTGATTTCTTCGTTACGCTATGCTACACGGATCCAGAACCAGATATCTGCAAGTAAGACATATGCATGATACGGTCTAGCTGGCCGAGACAACCGAAGGCATCTGACCATTATAAGGGTTTTACATCTGGT
Source organism: Cyrtodaria siliqua (assembly GCA_037043455.1). Classification (NCBI taxonomy): domain Eukaryota; kingdom Metazoa; phylum Mollusca; class Bivalvia; order Adapedonta; family Hiatellidae; genus Cyrtodaria; species Cyrtodaria siliqua. The sequence continues at coordinate 57,009 of JAWPHD010004642.1, forward strand.
AAACAGACTGTGACTCATGTAAGTAGTGATACGCATTACAACTTGAATTCCTAGAGAACTCGTCTGAAAAACTTCAATGGTCTAAACACATATTTTGTAATGTTGAAAGGTTACCGTTTCATTTTCTGAAATGACGTTTTCGTAAACCAGTCTACTGAAATTTAGCATGTAGTTATTATTACTATACGTATATTAGCGATGAATCATTCACCGGCCTGAGTAGTGCGGTCGACTATGACGTCGTGTTAGTGCCGGGGAAGGTTGGGTTAAAGCCCGCTGATTTCCTTTTTTTTTTTTTTTTTTAAATTGTTCATTATTCTGGTTTTCGTTATTGCTTATGGTAAGGTTGCAACAGTTCCTTTACATTTTTCACCTTGATAACGCAATCTTATAATTACACATGGTAAGAGTGAACAGTTTATGTGTTGTAATGCACACATGTACGTATCCCCTACATGTGAACAATTGCATTTCTGATATTTCTGTGCTGATGTGTACTTCTAGCACGTCGTGTTACAAGGGTGTAATTGTAATCAATATGTAAGGCATGTCAAGGTATTTGAACAGAAAGAACCGTGGTCGCTCACATTGATTCAAAATGCTTGGTAGGAAGGTAAAATGCTTGGTTAAAATCACGAAGAAGGTAAGAAAAAACGGTCGTGGCGTGTTTATTGCTCCATGACAACATGTATTGTTTTCAATATGTTTTAACACCCGTGACTTGATGTGTATCGGCAGCTATTTTACGCTTGCGTAAAACCTTGACTTGTTTTGTATTTTATATAGCTTTACAGCAACATCTTACTGTTTCTTTAGTTAGTTTCTCTGGATGAGGACTTTATTGTTAGAGAATTCCTTTTGATGGGATGTAGTTTTGTTTACACTGTCTTGTCTATGTGGGCGCTGAAGACAGGATAATAACGAGGATTGTGTACACATAAAATTGATTCAAGCTAGCTTGTAGCGCTTATTGCCTATTGACCGTTCAAGTCGGTCACCCTGTCTTCACCACCCTTTCTGTTGTATTGTCTTTTTCATTGTATAGTTAATTAAATAGTGCTCCTTTTTTGTACAGTGCGTACCTACAATGCCATTGCTCCTTGTTTGTACAGTGCGTACCTACAATGCCATTGCGTTTGGACGCTGTGCTTTATATAGGACCACATATCTCAGTTTATTCGATTGTTAAATCTCATACATACTGAAACCCTTAGCGGCCTTCTTTGCCACTGACCGTTCCAAGGCGGTAGCCCTTTTGTAAACCCTTTTTTTGTTTGTATTTCATGTCTTCCCGTTTCTTCACAATTGTTTGTTTCTGTGCGTGCTTTTTGGTTGACTGTGGTCCTTCAATACTGCATATCCTATTCGACTTATATATATATATACGTGTGATGTTTCGAAGCATGTTCCGTGAATACACAATTATTGTCATGTCAAGGGGCTAGAGAAATGTGCTTACTCGTCCTCCAAATTGGAATTCCCTTGGTACAAATAATCACTTGCATGTTTCTCGGAGTCTGCAAAAAGACCCGTCAGGACCGCCAAATGTCAGGTGGGTAAACATATTTGTAGCCGAGCCGGGCCTCGAACAAACGACAGCACGACTACCGTCCCGTTGACCCTATTGAAAGAGCTAATCGTCTGGACAATGCTACATCAATATATCTGGTATATATCTTTGAACCGTGACAGTCAAATTATGTTTTAATCAACGTCAAATACACTACTCACCTTTTTATTGTAATATGTTCATAACAGGTCCTTTGCTTGACGTTCAACATAAAACGGATAGTTCTAGGTCCGGCGGACCCAGTGTCGGTATAGTTCGACTGATTGGGGTGTCATCTCATGATGTATCTACTGCGTGTTATTCCAGTGTGCAGCACTATAAAGTAGTACCAATTGTGTCCTTCGACTTGCATGGTCGTGTGTGAATAAATACTGATCAATGTGATCCTTTGGGAGAAACAAACACAATTAAGAGCATAAAGCAGCAGACTCGGTTTTATTGAGTCTGTGTAGGAGAAGTAATGTAAGAGGCGACACCTCTCACACACCCCCTAGGTGTACTTAAAACTAAACAAACATTTATATCTATAAGCCATGTGCTATGCCTAATATAATAAATGTCAGTTTCCTACCATTATAACATCCAATCATAATCCTGATATCAGCTATTAGACACCGGCAAAGCTTTAACGTTCAGGATTACCATACTAATCATACCAGCCGGAGAGAGCACGTATTTGTAGAAAGCGTGAAAGGTTGAACAGGGAATATACCATCACAGAACACAGTTAACCGAAAATACGCATTCGAAACAAACACACAAAAGCAAAATTTGCGACACCATACCACACCACATCACACAGCACATATATGATCATGCATGCATATATTGAATATAAAATATTAGAAAGCCACACAATAGGCAGTCAGTGACTTGGCAGAAGCCAGTGCGACACGAGAATAAACTGCTAAGATCCGACAAGACAAGTTTGACACGTTTGAAGACAAGCATTAGTCATTACCATCCTTTTGAGGATTCAAAACTCGGTTGGGTCATCGCAAGATCAAAGAATAAAGCATAAAGGAAAACTGTAAAGGGGTCAACTGCTAAATATGCAGTACGTTGTAAAATGATAGGCTCAAACCCTCTTTTGATAATTTTTTTGACCAATGGGTTTAAAACAATCAATATAGAAGTCGGGTTATGTAAATAACCATTACACTTACCCCAACCTAATCCAATATTGTAATAAATGAGGTTCCTATTGTCAACACTGTTGGCAATCCCTTTATTTTGTGATTTTGCTTTTTTTGCTTCAATTTCCCTTGTACATATACGTATTGTTTGGTTTGAATGCGTGCTTTTGTTTGACAATGCTTGTACGCTACATTATGCTACATTTCCTATGTAACATTAACAACTACTTCGCGTGACAGTCCTTGTCGCATGAGAGTTTCGAAATTATTTTTACATTGTGAAAGTAGTCAGGTTTACGATAATACAATTTTAAAAATAGTTTCCGAAGTTTATGGCAACATTAGCTTTGATAGAGTAGATCAACATGTGATTGCGACAGGTAAACATTGTGTTAATCACGTGACATGTTGACCCAGTTGTCAGTCCAACACCGCATCCGCAAATATCGTACACTGCTTCGCAGCATTATTCGAATTTAAATCGAAGGTTTCCATATTTGTTACGTCATCGCGCTTTAGATTCCCACTAAAACAAAGTTGCTTTCGAAATCAAGTTATCATCCAAATTGTGCAATGTAATTTAGCCGATAACTTCATCAATAGTTTATTTACATGAAAGCAGTGAACAAACCTTCAACTGCATTGTTAAAAACAACATGCAACGCAAATTGTACATCAACACGTGTGGCTAACGGCCATATTGTTTACATAGCAATAGTGCACTATTTTCTATAACGATGCTTTGCGGCTAACAAAATGTCAAGATTTTGAACAAACCGAAGCTCGATATACACGCCAGGCGTTATCCCGAAGAACGACGGGATTCGCTGAGCGTTCACGATTGTCCAACACCGAAGTTCGAGATTCGATATGACAATCCAAGGACCAATAAATAGGTCAATATGAAATCATGCGATTTAGGAAATTGTCATTTATTTACCGTAACATTAAAGCATTTAGTGGATAATTTAGAGCAATATGAAGAGTACAATCTTCGTTATATGAAAAATCAACTGGGCCAATACGAGCTCAAGTGGGCCAATACGAACTTAACTTGGCCATTACGATCCCATCTATGCCAATACGGATATTGTCCCGCTGAAGCTCGTATCGACCATGACAACATGTTAGCGAGGAAAACCGACCTTTTCATATTACGCTACTATTGAAGAGTTAAATAACAATCCAATATAATAACAGACAAAATTTTGACACCCTGTTTTATCTCTACGTACCTACACTCTATTTACATCTGTGTATGAATATGACCCTGATCAAGGGTATAAACCGGTTCATGGCTTTAATATTTCATAAGCTCATTTGTTTAGGTGTCGTTTCTATCATTCAGCCTTGCTCCTGGGAGACAGTATTAAAAATAATTATCACGCCGTATTTTACTCCGTTTCCTCCCTGTAGGGTAGTCGCGATGCCACCGATCATATCTATTTAATAACAAATCCATTTCCTACGAATTTGTTTCACAATATATTGCATTTAGATGTCTTTAAATATTCCTTTATAAAATTAGCTAAAAGATACTGCTCATTTTGTACAAGTTATTGCAAGAGTGGTATTATGAAATAAGTAATGCAGGCAGTTTAAAACCATTACATATCTACAGAGTTTGAATTCTGAAAATATGTAAGTCATGTGTAAATCGCAGCTTCGGTAGGTTAAGACACGGTGTATAGCTGTTGTATTAAGCACCGGCAACATTTCTTTCCTACAATGGCAAATAATATTTACTCTATCGAAATTCTACTTATCAAGGCTAATATTTTCCGATACTGTCGCTTCTGTTCTTGATTTACATCTCTTAATTGAAAACGGAGAGATAATAAGCAAAGATTTATCAAAAACATTCGAAAACGTTAATTATCCCTACTTAGTCGGAGATGTTCTCAGAGCAAAAATGTTATAGAGTATATGTTTCTCAACTTATTCTTCGTTTTAGAGCTTCTATTCGAGTTGGAGGCTTTACTATTCGTAACCTGTGTATAACTAAAACAGCTACTCCCATCAGCTACCTTAACCACTAACTTCGAAAAGCCTTTACACAGTTGTATTATCGTAACCGTGATCTACTTTTAAAATGTAGAACTTTCCTGCGAACAAGTATTATCGCAGCCTATATGCTTGGTCATGATCACTTTTATGCAATTTTTTATTACACTTGTTAAAACTTTATCAAAAGAGGTTATAACCCTATCATTTTACGACGCCTTGCATGTTTAGTGGTTAACCCATTTACAGTTCGCCATCGACAGATTGTGGTGTTGAGTCTACCTAAATCCTGAGAGGACGGTAAAGTTTGATGTTTGTCTCAATCTTGTTTTATCTCTTGTTGCTTTCACTTCTGCCCAGTCATTTCTTTGTGGGTTTCTAGGATTGTTTTATCATTTATATACTATGATCTTTGTGTTAAACTTCTATTGCCTATTACTATTGCATAGTTTGTTAGTTGATATGACCTGGCGCGAATTGACTCACTCCTGATTTATTGGGATGACAATTGTGTCTGAGTGATGTTTAGTGCACCTTAAAGATGAATGGCCATCATTTTCTGTAGTATTATCAGTTAACAAATTTAACTTTTAAACATCATATAAATATTTCTTTATAGTCCCGGAGAGAAATACATTTAAATCCGCTACTAAGTTGTATGTAAAAATAAGTATTATTTGCATGATGTAGATACTACTTTTTCCACTACGTGACCGCACGGGGAAATGAAGTAAATCTGAACTGTATAGCGGCACAACTGCTTCCAGATAATTGATAAATACATTTACTTGTGGATTTATTTACCTGTTCAAAGTTTTCTACGTCATCAAATAAAATCTTATTCTCGCTTTTCACCGAATTGCAATGTGTGAATCGTAAATACATGTATCTATTGTTGTGTATTGATTTCGATTTAAGTAGACATAAACATGTTCATGAAACAAAACATGGCCGGAGAACTTTAAAACCTGGTTTAATTACCATTTTTGCGCTGAACGTTCCAAGGCGGTAGCTTTATTGTCAACCCTTTTGTGTTGGTGATTGGGATGTCACATGCATTACGTCTATTTATCCTTGTAATTGTTGTTTGTTTCAATGCAACTTTAGAATAACTTTGGTCCTTGAATGCTACATTTGCTGTTCGACTTTTATATCTACCTTTACGGTTTACTTTCAGAATAATAGTGGAGTAGCTCTATATATGTTTCACTGTATATTACACCTTTTCTATAAAGGAATAAAGTGTACTGGGTCATTCCGATCAGGAAATGCCAAAGATAATAGCGTTTTTTTCTGAAACACAGTTGTTGTTTTTCCCACTCACAAACAAATCCTGGAACGTTGGCCGTTTGTTTTTTGTTTTTAATTTGTTTGGTGGCATCCATTGCGCTAATTTAGGTATTCACTATGTAGTTTGGACTAGAATTCCTACTTTTCTTCAACATCTATTAACACTATTCTAATTTATTTACAGTTTCGTGTATTAACTGCATAACTGCAATGTTATACTTTATTCGTTTCACCCGCAACAATAACAATATCTGTGAGCAATTATTATAAAAATATTTAAATCCAAAGACTACACTACTACTGTCTATGGCGTAAGTCTTATACCTTTATTGCGTTTCAAGGGAGTTAACTGTTTAATGATACCCATAATGCGTACTAAAATATGAGATTGCGTTAAGCATTTACCTTCACAGTACATTGTTATTTGTGATGTCGCACACTTTGGTTCCGTGTATCCGTATCTCGTTGTTCGTTTTTTGTTGACTGTGTCCTGTGAATGCTACATTTCCGGTTCAATTTGTACACCTACTGTTATGTTTATGAGCATTCACTTGTTGGAGAAGCGATACACAGCTCATACAGCATTCTAATAAACGTTTACGTAAACAGTGAAACAGCCTGGGAATGTCTTTCACAATCATAATATGATGTGTGTTGCTTTAAAAATTATTTAGAACGACACTTTCAAAAAGTCACGTTTATTTTAATGCAGCGTTTGCAATTATTTGATTTCTAGTGGCGAAATACGGCTTGTGGGCACGATTAAAACCGCTAAATCCAGCTATAACCTAGCAACTGTTTTGCACTATTGAAACCAAGTCTGGTATGCATGCAGTTATCAATGACATTTGTTTCCACTCCACATCCTGACATCTGGAGTACGGCAGCTGTGACCAATTCATATACATCTCTGATGCGTTCTACTTAAACTTTATTTGGGGCCTACAGCGGAAGCAACTAATTAGCTGTATGGAATGGTAGTCGATTTATTATTCATTATTATATGCTTTGAAGTTTCTGACTTGACCGGTTCTTGGTATTCGTAGGAATGTCTTTAAGCCGACTGCGATAACACTATAATCCTCCGAGGATAGGCTGTATCTATTATTAATATAACGCTACTGTTTCACCGTGAGGTTTTCATGTACATACACAAAGATAAATTGATTTTAGCATTCTCTGTAAACTAAAGCGGATTGTTATTTAGGGCATACGGTTAAAAAACTAATCAAAATCTAATCAAAATTGGTAATTCCATTTTAGAAACACTTTCAGAGAACTAAGGACATCAAAGCGACATCAAAAGTAGTGTATTATTTGGCGTGTAGTATTCACAATACTCAGCCAGTCAATAATCAATGTGAAGGTGATGCATTCGCAGAACGCGGTCATCCACAATCCAATATTTATATGATGTATACGTTACTTGTGCAATGCAATTTTACGTTAACCCCAAGCGGCCTTTTTGCCACTAGCCGTTTCATAATGATAACAGATGATCTCTTGTATCTTGTGATTGCTCCCAATGATAACAGATGATCTCATCTAAACAGTTTTCTTCCATTGTCATATTTTGTTTGTGAATTTTGTGGTTAACTAAGAATACGAACTTGTATTCATAGTTACATAATTCCCCATAAAGAATGTTTCCAGCATCGTGTAAATATGACATGATTATAAGGTATACTGTTAATCACAACACACGTTTTAAATAGCGTTATATTGTAACAATAGAATACTTCATCCCGTATGTTGCTTAATTGCGAACTACGAACTAGTGACTTTTCGGCTGTAAATCGTATACAGTGTTAAACATGCGACATGTAAATGTGTTATATATTATGGATATAGTGGTTACATGTAAACATTTCCATGTTTCAGTTGTAATGTGTGTTATTTTCTTTCTATTTATTTTGCTATTACCAGTCCATGGTCAGACACAGTTGTAAAAGGGTAGATGGGATATATATGTACTCTCTGTTATATCTATATACGACGTGTTACTGAAAAGGGGATCCCTTGGAAGCAACACTCCCAATCAAGAGAATAAAGTAGCAGACTCGGTTTTATTGAGTCTGTTCATGAGAGGTAATGTGAGGTGTAACACCTCTCACGCTCCCTAGCACAAATAACCAGTTAATAATAGCACTATTGTAGTCGGGGCGACGCTTTACATTCACCACACAGCACTAAACAAACGCTAGTATAAAGTATATTTTAAAAACTGAGTGAATGCTTTATTTATATAACCGCAAGCATTTAACATGTATTATCCGTTTACAACCACTGAGATCCTATAGGACGATATTCCCACAGACGCGTCTACAGATCGCGTGATATATACAACTTATAGGAGACTGGAATAGCAGAATATATCTTAGAAGTTGGTCCTTGTGCACCGTAGAAAGCTTTATATATTCCAACAGTGACCACTGACATGAGAAACCACACTTAGTACAACGTTATACATCTTTCTTATTGATTATCTGTTAATATGTTTGTCTGGTTTGATACGTTAAAGATAATGCGATTGATGATAGTGTCCGTATTGTATTGGATTGGATGTTTATGTAATTGCTTTGTCTTGTCCGTGATAGTGCCAATCGAGTGTATATGATATTTGTGTATGTTTAGAACACATAAGGGCATTCGAACAAGTCACAGTGTAGCAGTGTTTTCCCTTACGTAATACTCGATAATCTCGTAACACTCTAAACTTGTGTTGAGCTCTTTATACAACTAATGTCAGGTTAGAACTGTACTGGTTTCCGGGTATACTTTCCTGTGCTATTCCTTATGATCCCCGTGTTTTGTCCTATCGCCCCTCGCCTATCACCGTGGCGATCAAGGTACAGTTCATCTCTCTGGTACATTGTATTACGGAATGAATCACTTGTTACCTTATATTGAAGAGTTTAAGAGAATATTTAAAAATATTGTGCCAAAATATAAAATAAAAATATTGTTTTTCCGTTGTCTTTGTTAAATTTGAACTAATTTAAATCTGACCAAGCTATACATTTTTGCTGTTGTCAACTTTGCTTTTGTATCATTTGCCATTTTAATTTATTATTAAAACACGCACACACACACACACACACACACGCGCGCGCACGCACCGCACGCACGCAAGCAAGCATGCAAGCAAGCATGCATGTACGCACGCACGCAAGCACGCACACACACACCGTTCGAATTGTGTATCTAATTGTACTGCAGTTCAGTTATAACTACTTTTGTTACAATGTTTATATGTTGTTTCCTCATTCGGGTCATTTTCATTTACCTCTAACGTATTACCTCTACCTCTAACTCTTATTTCGCTGATCGCTTTTAGGTAAAATGTGTTTAAACATGAAAATCAATTGTTTTACTGAAACAGTAATTTAACGACATACATAGGCATGCATTACTTAAAAGCAAAAAAATACAAAAAACTATATACCAGTCAGATTCTATTCAAAATCCTTCAACTGTATTCCTATAACTCATAGGGTTTAACGCATGAGCTGATCCGGAAACAACATTAACGTTTTAAATTGACTTCGATTTATTTTTGCCATTCATGTCCGCCGACTGGGAAACAAACTCTGAATGCGGTGTATCATTAGGTACCGTAATAATGTTCTCAGAAGATACCTTGTCAATGGTGTGAAAGGTAAATGATACCAACATACTGTAATCAACTGTCAATATTTAATGCAATATCACTGTTGATATGCGAATTACCCTGTAACCAGATAATTTTGTAATAGACAGCTTTTACATATATCAATTACTGGGAAACCACTGATAGTTCATGGAGAAATATCCTACAATGGCGATTTTGCGGAATATTACAGTTTAATAATCTATGTCCTGCGACAGCGTCAAATCTATAAAGGAAAATCGTACAACATATATTGTGAGATATTGTCTAACCTATAACAGACTATTTAATGGCGTCCTAAGGGAAAAATAAACGAAATGTAGAAAATATCTCTCCAATTTTTAAAATTTCGATCCTAAGACCTTTATCACGGAAGAAAACGTTCACAAATACTGCATTTTGATCGCAACACAGTTATCCAAATAGTTTTAAACGTACTGTGAATGTTTCCGTCCTTGATAAAGATCTTAGGATCGAAATATTGGGGTACAAATAGTGATATTGAATACATATCTGTTACTTGTGATGCTCAGGCTTCATAACCTCTGCTCTCAACTTAGTTCAATTTTGTTTATTTCGGCCATTATTTTCTTGTTTAGGATAAAGCATTTGTTAGAAACTGGGACCACAGGCCGCTGGTCATGGAATGGTATGGAAATACCTCTTTGAAGTTGTCATGTTCACCGCCATATACATGCTATCTTCGGGATGGTTCAAAATGGTGTACTGTTGACATTTTAAATATTGAGTTCTGCTCAACCCGGAGGGCATGCGCGGTAGAAAGCATTTTCACTTCCGTCTCAATCAAAGCGAGACTGCAACATTTCTTGTATTTTTCGTGTTTGGAGATTTCCAAACTTCTCATTTCATACCGTTGTGTACATGTATAATAGAATAGTAATAGAAAACAAGGGCTATTCTGTGCCGACGTCTAACCTTAAGAGGATTATCGTACACTAGCTATTCTGCGACAGTCTAACATTGAAGAAATATCGTACAACGACAACGTCATAACTGTGTAAGAGTATATTACAAACTATTGTTTGCAAAAAAATGGTTTTGGTTGACTTATGGTCCTTGAATGCAACATTTCCTGGGTCGTTTTGATTGTTTTTGGGTTCACTGTGTTCTGTGAAAGCTGCATTTTCTGTTCGACTTTAATACTTTTTTTATATCTTCTATTTAGAACTATCGTTTGTTTCTTGTTTTGCTACAACGTCAGATTTACTCAGTCATGCTGCCTAGATTATTAAACGATATAGTTGACATATTTTCGTTAAATTATATTTTGTTTCATATGCATTACTATCGCATAAGCCTTTGAAAGCAGGAAACACACAAACTCGGCATACATGCATTGTTTTATAACAACTTGAAATATGTACTGAATATTTGTATATTTACATATATACATGATGGTCTTTGTGTTTAGATATAACGCCTCGTAATTCTGCCTAGCTTATAAGCTGATATAGCCTTGCAGGGATTTTCTTATTTTCTTTATCTTGTTATATTGGGATGATAAGAAGGTAAGATTATGTTTGGTGCATCACCCTATTACCTGGATTAATGTCCCAGTAGCCGTTTGAACACTCACCATTCCAAGGCGGTACTCATGTGTGTCCACCCTTTCATGTTTGTAGTCTTGGATTATTTGCTTCTATGTGTCACTGTTATTGCTGTTTGCTTGACATGCTTCCATTTAGTTTACTACGCTCTGTGATGCTGCATTTACTGTCTGACATTTGCATTTCAGTTCCATTTGCAGATGTATATCCATCCTGATATCATGCTTGGACGACATTTCTTTTATTTAATCTATGGATTGTATTGATTACAATGTATTACACCAACAATTCAATTCTGAGAATAACAACATGTCTTTCATGTCGTCACCCGTCTGAGTAAACGGACATGCGCAATGGAGCATGGGCTACTTTTTGTGTAAATGTGCAATTGTCAAATTCGTGACGCAGTTTTCAAATAGATAATGACATTAGTAATATTTATAGCATAATGTTTCGAGTAAATGCGATTTATACTGCTTCTCGAGCGCCGTAGGCCCGAGAGTGCAGTATAAATCGCATACGAGAAAAATATGCTATACATGTTTTTGTACCAGAGACATTTATATAAGTACGCGCGTGCAAGAAGTTTTAGGGCGTTGCAGTTTTCAGTAAACATAACAGCTCGATCCAATCAAAAAATTGAATTATCACGCGGCATGAGCGTGACCCATATTTTGATTATTGCAGCCAATCGCCTTTCTATATAATTGGGCAATTGCAATGTCAAGGAGTGCTGTTTTGGTAGGTTTAGTCATTTTGATTGACAGGTTGTGTGTAAAGATTACAACTGCGCCCGCGTTAAATTGAGTAGACCATGGTATATTCTCTTGTTGCTCTGGCTTCTGCCAAGTCAATGAGTACCTTCATTGTGGCTTTCTAGGCTTTTGTTTTTTTGTATTATATTTACACGAGCATATTTGTGTTTTACTTATATTGCCTATTGATGCTGCTTTGTTGGTTGGAGATTAAATCATGGCGGGGATTTATTTGTTTACACTGTTCTGTTTTAATGGGATGACAGTAGGGTAAGTGTGAGGTTTGGTGCACCCTAGAACCGGTTTAAACCACCAGTGGCCTTTGTTTCCACTGACCGTTCCAAGGCGGTAGCCCTATTGTCAACACTTTTGTGTTTGTGATGTCGTTTGCAATTTTTATTACTTTTGCCTTCTCGTTTGTCTGCGTGTTTGTTTTTGTGTTTTGTGGTTGACTGTCGTCCTTGAATGCTGCTTTCCCTGTCCGATATTTTTATCTTTCTTTAGGCTCAGACTTTCAGGTTGATGAAAATTATATCATAAGCAAGAGCAAAGGAAAACCATTAGAGCTATGGTTCAAGCCACATTTGTGTTATTAAAAGTAGATATACAAATCGAACAGGAAAGTAGGTTTCACAACTCAGTCAATCAAAAACACGCATTAAATCAAACAACAATTTGCAATGTCATCTGGGAGCAAGGCTTGTGATATTACACACACGAACACGTTAACAATAAAACTACCGCAGTTTTTGTGATGTGCTGTTTTACTGAATGTGTTTCTAATGTCACATTTGCGTTGTAATACTTCTAGGAGTGACTGTATTTATTAAGTGAATGCTACTTGTCCTGTTGGACTTATAACCTTTTATTTGTGATGGTCAGTGTTAAAATAGCCACTTGGTGTTTAAACCAGGTTCTAGGGAGAAATACACCTCACTCTTAGCCTATGATTATATCAATAAAACGGGCCAGTGTAAATAAATAAATCCCCGCAAATATATCTCCTCTATTATACCAGCAGAATTAATGTACAGTATAAATATAATACAAGGATGATCTTGTACGTATGAAAAATATTAAAAAACAACAAGAAGGAAATAAACCATTTAGGGCACGACAATACAATATTAAAGACAAACGTTAAACGTTACAGTGTTGTGAAACATGTAATAGAAACACATCTTTTATTTAGTCGGATAGGTATTGTTTATTAACGTCAATAGTTGCATGTAATGAATGCTGCTTTTTGAATAAAATACAACAAGTAAATGCGCCACCTAAAACATACATAAATACTGAAAATGTGATGCCTTGGAAGCAACAAACAAAAGAGAACGTTTAGTGTTTGTTTGATTTGTACTTCCATAGTTAAATATTTGCATTCATTCGTGTACTGATGTGATATTAGCAAATGTTTCAGAATCCTTTGACATGCACATGCACACACTATATAGCATTACATTTACCGTATTTAGATACTCTACTAAAAAGAATGTTCACACTAGTTCATGGTCAGCGTTTTATGATCCCGGTTTTTAACATCATGCTTTGCCCTAAACGGGAAAGCAATGGACGAAATAAACAAAACGAAATTTAGTAGGAACCAGAGGTTATGAAGTCTGCGTATCACACGTAATAGTCCTGAGACTAAATTGATAAGCAGGCAACAGATCCTAAGGGTGATTAAACGAAATTTAGAACCTTTAAAGCGATTTTGAAATCAATATAGGGACAGTGTTAGCAATTGCCAATAGAGGTACATCCCAGTTCGTCTACTAAACAGTTATAACTATTTTATATAGAGCATTAAGGACTACATTAAAAAAAACAAGATATATACTTCAACATTGCACGCTGAGTTCGTCAATTTTTCGAAAGAAAAACAACATGAGAGTATACTTAATGCATGGATTTACTATATAGATAGAAACATACTTAATGCATGGATTTACTATATAGATAGAAACACAGTATGAAAGGAGACATTTGGAAATCGTCGAACACGATGCATACACAAAATATTGCAGCCTCGGTTTGATTGAGAACGGTAGTGAAAAATGTTTGCTACCGTTCACGGCCTCTATCCCCGGGTTGAGCAGTACTCAATATTTAAATGTCAATAGTACAGAAAAATTTAAACCATCCCAAAGATGTTATCATATGACGGTGAACATGGAACATTCATTGAGGTGTTTTTACACCATTCCATCGCCAGAGGCGTATGGTCCCAGTTTTTAACAAAACGCTTTGCCCTAAACGAAATAACAATAGGCGAAATAAACAAACTGGACTATAATTTAGCTGGGAACAGAGGTTATGAAGCCTGCGTATCGTATGTAAAAGCCAAAAGACTAACTTAAAAAGCAGATAACATATCCTAAGGGTGATTAAACAATACTCAGCACTTTTAAAGGCTGGAGAAGTGGAACAATCTAGTATTGCTATACAAATACAATCGGCGTCCCATAGTTTTCAAAGCCATCATATGTACATAATATGGAGACGGTAAACATACTATATCGGGTAGGTTGCCAGTATATTTGTTTGGACAACTTCAAACGCATTGATTTTCATCAGTTTGCATACACTAGTGAAGTCACCAGTAAGGTGAATATGTGAGTGAAGGAGGGACTACAGAGTGAAGAGATTGCTATACTGTCGGGCTTTAACGATTACAAGTATCGTCAGCTCAGACGAATCGACGTAGTTAATTAAAATATCAACATGTTTTGTCAAAAAAGTTCTATTAATGTCATATAAATAAAAGTTTACATTTGTGTCTAGTTTTGTCTGGTTCAATCAGAAAAAAACTACTCTAACCATATGTTGTTGTTTATACAGATTACAACATATATGTCGTTCGGAGATTGAACAGCTTGTATTACTTTTCTGTTACATGTATGAATTCCAGACCGCATCGGGAGTAATTGGTTCCATCCCCAACGGCTCAAATCATATATGAGTAAACTGGCTCAACAGAAACAACGGCACATAACGGCAACGTACATATTGGTGATGCTAGGGTTACTGACTTGGAACGGTCAGTAGGCAATACGGCCTACTCGTTAGCTTAAATCGATTTAGAATTTTTACGACTTCATACAAATGCTTGATTTTTAGCATAAAAGGTGTAGAGCTAGGACTGATCGGCCCGACTCAGTGTAATGTATCTGAATGAAGTATCATGTCATTTGTCTGCGGCGTAGTATTGCAGTATGATAGCATTATAGAGTTAGTGTTTGTCTATGATCATTCTTGTCGTGCCCTTAATGGTTTATTCTCTTGTTGTTCTGGCTTCTGCCAAGTCATTGAGTACCTTCATTGTGGCTTTCTAGGCTATTGTTTTGTGTGTTATATTTACACGAGCATGTTTGTGTCTTACTTATATTTCCTATTGATGCTGTCTTGTTGGTTAGAGATTAGATCATGGCGGGGATATCTTTATTTACACTGTCCTGTTTTAATGGGCTGACAGTAGGGTAAGTGTGAGATTTGGTGCACCCTATAACCGGTTTAAACCCCCAGTGGCCCACTTTGTCACTGACCGTTCCAAGGCGGTAGCCCTATTGTCAACCCTTTTGTGTTTGTGATGTCGTTTGCTTTTATTATTACTTTTGCCTTCTTGTGTGTCTGTTTGCATGTTTGTTTCTGTGTTTTGTGGTTGACTGTCCTCCTTGAATGCTACTTTCCCTGTCCGATCTTTTTATATTTCTTAGGCATTGCCTTCATTGCTACAAGTAGATACCGTAGTGATATGACTGAACGAGTGTTAGAAGTGACATTAAACTACACATAAACATACTGTCAGATACTATAGCTGAGTTCTGTGAGGCTGCAATTTAAATTTTGTATTTGCATTGCTTTGTGATTGAAAAGTAACCACTTCAGGGTGTGCCTCGTGGGAATTCCGGCATTGTTATGATCAGAGATGATGAAGTGACGCATTTCGTGTTTGATAAGAACAAACGCGCAAAACAATTTATCATATTTCTTTTAAAGTATCACTAAAACGTACTTTCATGTCATTATCATCCAGATCACTGTCACAAGACAAATGTTGGTGTTATTTTTGTGTCCGGTATATTTGTATATAAGGTTAGTGTCCTTGAATTCTACATTCCTACAGTCCAGGCTTTATTGTTTCTATACATTGAGATGTCCTGTTGGTTAAAAGGTTCGAAGGGACTATACTCCTTCAAACACACACACTAATTATACATTCATGTATAACTTGTATATATACTTAACTTGACGATATATTGTAAACATATATAAAATCGTATCGTCATTGTAAAGTGACAATGATGACCTCAACATCTCTAAAGTATGCATGTTCGAGTATCCGATGGAGGGATATTAATGATATACATAAGACAGGTACTACATCAAGTTCAATACTAGTGGGGAAATGCTACACTGGCTGGGCCTTGGCATAGAAGGAAAGAACATGTGACATAGTATGACCATGACAGTGACCTTGAAATATAATTCAGTGTAGATAAGCAAAGCTCGATTGAGAAATACATGTTTATACTAAACGTTAAGTTGCTGTGGTAAATAATGACCAGTGATCTATTTTATGATATTGTCTGTGACCTTGACCTTTACACATATTGGCTGTCGTCACTTCTTTATATTTACGGTTTGACGACGACGAAAAAATGAAATCGTGATAAAACATAACTTTCGAACAAGGACTATGACATGACTTAGGCATTTTATAATTGACTAGGTGATGTGACTGTCACGGTGTATATACATGCCTTACCGTTCCATTGCGGTAGCCCTATTTTGTGTTTGTGATGTATTATCTTGCCTTTTATTCATCTTTAAAGTTGTTATTTGTTTCTGTGTGTGTTTATGGTTGACTGTCGTCCTTGAATTATAGTTTTCCTGTCCGATTTGTATGTCTACGTTTGCATCAGAACGCACTCATTATTAGTAAATAAAATTAAAAACGTTTCAATAAGTTGGATGTAATATGAAAAATATTTGGTGTACTTCGTTAGAGGAATTAAAAAAAACACTTTGCTTTAATAAGTAACATTGCTGACAATGGTACAAGCAACAAACACTGGTTCTCGTGGGTTTGATTTCAGAACTATCACGGATTTTGTATAAATATTAAGGTAACAGAGACCAGAGTATATCAGTGGGATCAGAATGTTTCAAAAAATATTTACCAGTCTTATTCTATTCGAAAACAAGAGTATGATAATGGACCTTTGGAAACGGCCGAAAACGACACCTACGAAATATTGCAGTCTCGGTTTGATTGCGACTGTTCATGAGCGGTAGTGAAATATGCTAGCTTCCGCTCACGCTCTCTAGCCCCGGGTTGAGCAGAACTCAATATTAATAAAATCAATAGTACAAAATATTAACCATCCCGAAGATGGCATACGGCGGAGTCTTTAAACTGTATTGTATAATTCATAGGGTTATACGCAATGGAATGATCTGAAATCAACATTAACGTTATACGTTGACTTTGATTGTGTTTTGCAATTTATGTCTGCTGATTAAAAAACAAACTCTGAATGCGGTGTGTCATAAGGCGAAGTAATACTGTTATTAGAACATAGCTTGGCAAGTGTGTGAAAGGTTAATCATAATCAACACTCTGTAATGGACTGTCAATAGTTATTGCAATACCACTATTGAAAAATCCATAATAGTCAGCTTTTAAATATATTATTTACCGTGAAACCGGTGTTAGAGAATGGAGACATGTACAATAACGATATCAAACCTTTTGAATAATATTAATTTAAAACAATATCTCTTCTGTGACAATGTCAAACAAATAAAGATATAGACAACAGCAAATTAATCAATGCATTTCGTATGCGGACTATTAATATTAAGATGTTAGGGAATATTTGCGACGACGTCAAAACTCTTAAAAAACGAATAGTGACTATTCTGCGACAGGTCAGACTTGTGGGGAGATATCGTACAAATGAAAATTCTGCTACAACCTCAAACATATAATTGAATATCGTACAGCGGCTCTTTTGTGACAATACAAAACTTAAAATGGAACTTTTAAGAACGGTTACTCTGGGACAACGTCAAATTTATAAACTTATAAGTCTGATTCAATACATTTCTACAAATAAATAGCAAATACTAAACAACTCGTACAAAGGATCATTTCTGAACACATACATGTTTTTTGCTAGCTGCTTCGCTTGAGGCTCTGTATTTTAAGGGTAGTGCTAAGACTGGTAGGTCCGGTTGACCGGGCAGGGTATCATGCCATGTGTCTACGAAGTGTTATTCCAGTGAAGCAGCAATATAAAGTAGACACTGTCCTGATATGACTGAAATAGTGTTAAAAGCGGCGGTCAAACACAGACATGCATACATACATTCATAAAGGAATAAACAGATACTAGTAAACAAAATAAAATACAAGTAAAGACAACAAGACAGAAAAAATAATATCAACATTGTATAGCGAGTCTCTTAAATTAAAACAAGAAGTGATATATGAAAACGGTATAGTACTACTAGTGAACGTAGCAAATCGCTACTTTCCAAATCACTATCTATAGTTTTCTCTAGCTTTTTCTGCATAACAGATTTTTTTTAAACTTTTTGTGCAGTAAGTCTGTTATATATATATAGACAGAAAAGGCAAAAATAATGGTAGGTCACCATGATTGTTAACATTTTAAAAAATAATTTGTAATGCCACCGTCATGTCAATCTGTCCAAAAAGTTGAACAAGTCCATGGAATAGATAAATAAGACAGTTTTGAAGTCTAATCATTTATTCATTGGTCACAATTCTGCTAAAATTGTATTAAAGTAAAGAACATTTAATTACAATAACATTTAAAGCTCATCTTTATGTACAAAATCTTTTTTTTACAAAATCTGTTGAGACCATTACCACAATTTATGCACAAATTAGCCCATCATGATACAATTTCCTTTTGTTGGTATGTTCTTAATAATAGAATTTGTTTAACCTTTCTAAGCACATAGTTTAACATATATAAAAACAGAATATGCAATAAAAATTATAGGTCCCCATGCTTGTTTAGAAAAAAAATTTGAAACCCTACCCCTATGCTAAAAGGCCAAGTTTTGTATGAAATTATATAGAAATGGTATATTTTCCTTTTTTGTTATGTTCCTAATAACAGCATTTGTTCAAACTTCCTAGGCACTTATTTGAACATATATTTAGACAATATATGCAATTACAATTTTAGGTCACCATGCATATTGAGATTTAATATTGGTTTTTGGAACCGTACCATTATGCTTACATTTTTTAATTAATTTTGTTGGCATTTTTACAAAATGCTATATTTTTCCTATTTTATGTATCTAATAATAGGCCTTTATTTAAATAAAGACAATAAAAAAAACTCAAAAAAACACATTTAAATGAAAAAAACAATTAAAAAAACAAACAATTAAAAACAAAACAATTAAAAACAAAACAAAAAAGACACAAAATATTAGACATCAAAAGCAACATTCCTGTACATTTGTAGGAAAATTCATCTAATAGTTTTAGAAGAGAAGTCGCCCAAATAAGCTGCGAATGGAAAACTAAAGCAAATGCCTTTAGTATTACACGTCATTTGCATATTCCACTCTTTGTTTAATGTGACGTCATCCGGTCCATAAAGTTGCATATTGACCGGGCGCCCATATAACGTTCTATGTCTGACTGCCCAGTCCATAAACTTGCATATGGACCTCAGCACCATACATTATCGGTTAAATAATGTATTCCTAAATGTTCGTTTGGAATATGCACATGTGAATTATTTCATAAAAGCAGATATAGAATTCGAACAAAAATTGCCGCATAAATACAAATTCAGTCCGATGTGAAGGTTTTGCATATTTAAATACCTCTATCGGCGAAATATATATACACATATGTAATGTGATATTATATAAATATTGCATCCCAGTGAGGGTGACAGTGAGTATTGTCAA
Organism: Cyrtodaria siliqua; assembly: GCA_037043455.1. NCBI lineage: Eukaryota > Metazoa > Mollusca > Bivalvia > Adapedonta > Hiatellidae > Cyrtodaria > Cyrtodaria siliqua. The sequence continues at coordinate 76,949 of JAWPHD010004642.1, forward strand.
CCTGAGGAAAATAATGTCAACCGAGGCAAAGACGAGGTTGACATTAATTTTCCGACGGTTGACACTCACTGGGATGCAATATTTATTTTATTATACCGAAAAAATGTATTGATTAAAATTTAAATATATGAGGGGGAAAAAATCCCAATCATTTTTTTTTTTTAATTTATATTTTTATACCAGTTTTGATTTAAAGTAACACATCTGCTCGCCACATTTATTGTCGTTTGGTAAACCAAGCGTCTTACGACTGACATAACTTCAACTGTATTTTAATAAGCGTCCACCGATTTCCAATTGCCAAAGCGTGTCGTTATTGGAAAAATCCAAAACCTATTTTTATACTTCCCGTGACGTCACACGCGTGTAACAGTAAGAATTGTTTACCGGTGAACAGTAAAAATTTCTTCACGCTAAGGGTATGGGCAATTGATACAGGAGTGTAAACGTGAGGTATAATAATAACAAATAGTTCACAATCCTTTTAAACGTGCTTGTACACACTATATATCATCATGATTGCAATATTGAAATACTTTATTAAAGCGGTTATGTAATTAATATTGAGACAGTGTAAATATTAATTAAGAGAGTTACATCTTAGTTCATATACACAATAACTATACTCTGGGTGAGAAGCATTACTGGCTTCAGTTGAAAAGAAAGAAAACCAACGTGAGAGAATGCTTGATTCATTAATTTAATATATTGTCATCTGAAAAACATCATAAGTCAAATAAAAGCGGCGTCACATAGTTTTCAAAGCCATCATCAAGACATGAAATAGAAACAGACGAGGATAAAACTGCTATATGGAGTAAGTTGTCATTGTATTTCTATAAACAACTTCAAACAATAATCAATAGTGAAGTCACAAGGAGAGTGAAGGTGGGAGTGAAGGAATGAGTGAAGGAGGGAGTTAAAGAGTGAGTGAAGTAGGGAGTGAGGAGGGAGTTATGGAGTGAGTTAAGAATTTAGTGAAGGAGGGAGTGAAGGAGGGGGTAAAGAAGGGAGTGAAGGAGGGAGTGAGGATTCAGTGAGGCGGGAGTAAAGGAGGGGTTCAAGGAGGGAGTGAGGAGGAAGTGAAGGAGTGAGTGAAGGAGAATGTGAAGGAGGGAGTGAAGGAGGGAGTGAGGAGGGAGTTAAGGCGGCAGTGAAGGAGGGGGTGAAGGAGGGAGAGGTGGAGGGAGTGAAGTAGAGAGTGAGGAGGGAGTGAAGGAATGAGTGAAGGAGGGAGTGAAGGAGAGAGTGAAGGAGGGAGTAAAGGAGGGAGTGAAGGAGGCGGAGTGAAAGAGGGAGTGAAGGAGGGAGTGAAGGAGGGAGTGAAGGAGGGAGTGAGAAGGGAGTGATTGTGGGACTGAAGGAGAGATTGGGGAAGAGAGTGAAGCAGAGAGTGAAGGAGAGAATGAAGGAAGGAGTGTGGAGGGAGTGAGGAGGGAGTGATGGAGGGAGTGAAGGAGTGAGTGAATGAGGCTGGGGGCATTGAAGTAGGGAGAGAAGTAGAGTGCGAAGGAGAGAGTGAAGGAGAGACTGAGGAGGGAGTGAAGGTGGGAGTGAGGAGGGAGTGAAGGAGGGAGTGAAGTAGGGATTGAAGGTGGGAGTGAAGCAGGAGGTGAAGGAGGGAGTGAAGGAGCGAGTGAAGGAGGGGGTGAAAAGGGAGTGAGCAGGGAGTGAAGGAGGGAGTGAAGGAGTAAGAGAAGGAGGCAGTGAAGGATGTAGTGTGGAAGGAAGTGAAATAGAGAGTGAAGCAGGGAGTGACAGAGGGAGTGTAGGAAGGAGTGAAAGAGACAGTGAGGGAGGGAGTGAAGGAGGGAGTGTAGGAGAGATTAAAGGAGGGAATGAGGAGGGAGTGAAGGAGGCAGTGAAGGAGGGAGTGAAGGAGGGAGTGAAGAACGGAATAAAGGAGGGAGTGAAGGAGGGAGTGAAAGAGGGAGGAGGGAGTGAAGGCAAGAGTGAAGGAGGGAGTGAAGGAGTGAGTGAATGAGGCTGGGGGCATTGAAGTAGGGAGAGAAGTAGAGTGCGAAGGAGAGAGTGAAGGAGGGATTGAGGAGGGAGTGAAGGTGGGAGTGAGGAGGGAGTGAAGGAGGGAGTGAAGTAGGGATTGAAGGTGGGAGTGAAGCAGGAGGTGAAGGAGGGAGTGAAGGAGCGAGTGAAGGAGGGGGTGAAAAGGGAGTGAGCAGGGAGTGAAGGAGGGAGTGAAGGAGTAAGTGAAGGAGGCAGTGAAGGATGTAGTGTGGAAGGAAGTGAAATAGAGAGTGAAGCAGGGAGAGACAGTGGGAGTGTAGGAAGGAGTGAAAGAGACAGTGAGGGAGGGAGTGAAGGAGGGAGTGTAGGATAGATTAAAGGAGGGAATGAGGAGGGAGTGAAGGAGGGAGTGAAGGAGGTCGTGAAGAACGGAATAAAGGAGGCAGTGAAGGAGGGAGTGAAAGAGGGAGGAGGGAGTGAAGGCGAGAGTGAAGGAGGGAGTGACGGAGTGAGTGAATGAGGCTGGGGGCATTGAAGTAGGGAGAGAAGTAGAGTGCGAAGGAGAGAGTGAAGGAGGGACTGAGGAGGGAGTGAAGGTGGGAGTGAGGAGGGAGTGAAGGAGGGAGTGAAGTAGGGATTGAAGGTGGGAGTGAAGCAGGAGGTGAAGGAGGGAGTGAAGGAGCGAGTGAAGGAGAGGGTGAAAAGGGAATGAGCACGGAGTGAAGGAGGGATTGAAGGAGTAAGTGAAGGAGGCTGTGAACGATGTAGTGTGGAAGGAAGTGAAATAGAGAGTGAAGCAGGGAGTGACAGAGGGAGTGTAGGAAGGAGTGAAAGAGACAGTGAGGGAGGGAGTGAAGGAGGGAGTGTAGGATAGATTAAAGGAGGGAATGAGGAGGAAGTGAAGGAGTGAGTGAAGGAGGGAGTGAAGGAGGTCGTGAAGAACGGAATAAAGGAGGGAGTGAAGGAGGGAGTGAAAGAGGGAGGAGGGAGTGAAGGCGAGAGTGAAGGAGAGAGTGAAGGTGGGAATGAAGGAGGGAGTGAAGGAAGGAGTGATGGAAGGAGTGAGGAGGGGTGAAGAAGGGAGTGAGGAGGGAGTGAGGAGGGAATGAGGAGGGAGTGAATGGTGAGTTAACGAGTGAGTGAGGAGGGAGTGAAGGAGGAGTACAGAGTGACATGTATTATTAGACTACGATTCATCGGGCTTTAACAATTACAAGTTTAGTTCAGACGAATCGATATAGTAAATTACAATGTCAACATGTTGTTGTCAAATAAGTTCTATTAACGTCATATAAATCACAGTGTGTTTACTTTTCTGTCTCTAGTTGTGTCTGGTTCAATCAGACATATCTTCCGTATGATTTGTGTCACGTGGTATTTATATTGTTTACAACAAATGTATTGTTCGGAGATTGACGAGTCTGCATCCTAGAGATTCTCTGTCAGGAAATCCAGGCTTTTGCGAGAGTAATTGGTTTAATCCCACACCGGCTCACTCCAGTGATGACACAAACCATACTATGGAAACCATAGCACTCAAACGCAATGGCAACATAACGAGTGGTAAAGACAGAGCTACCGACTAGAAGCGGTCAGAAAGCAATACGGCATACTAGTCAGCTAAATTCGATTTCGATTATTAAAAACTTCATAAAATAGTACGTGTCGCTCCCATGTATAATATTTAGCATATAAAGCGTAGTGCTAAGTGCATTTTAATGCGACCGGAAGGGATATCACGGCATGCGTATACCGCGTGGTCACTCTGTGGTACCTGTAGCATTATACAGATGGGCAATGCTTTCTTTGTTACAAGTAGATGCCGTCGTGATATGACTGAACGAATACAATGCAAAGTTAAACTCCATATAAACATACAGTCAGATACTATGGCTGGGGTATGGGGGGCTGCAATTCAAAATGTAATGTTGTATTTACATTTGTTTTGTCATGGGAACGTTACCACTTCAAGCTGTGGCATTGTTATGATGAGAGATGATGAAGCGATACATTTCTTGTTTGATGGAAGTAATCACGCAACCCATTTATAATCATTCGTTTAAAATATCGACAAAATATAAGTTCATGTCATTATCGTCAATGTCCATTTGAAGGACTCCATATTCAAAAGTGTTTTTATTTCGTGTATATACATTTAGTGTGTTACATTCCTGTTCAGCTGCTATATCTACTTAAAGTGACGATATGTCGTAATCGCGTTTCAAGTCGTTATCGCTAATGTCAAGGTCAAAGTGGGAGCCTCAAAGGTTCTAAAGTATGTACGTGTGCGTTCTTCTATAACTTATGAAGTAGTGGAGGGATATTAATGATATACATATATGTTGGTGTCTACAAGACACTAGCAGGACCGTGTCCCAGAAGGAAAGACAATTGTGTCAGATATTGACATTGACAGTGACATTGACATATTGATATTGCGATATGACTGTTGTCATTCACATGACTATTGTCATTCACATGACTATTGTAAATTATTGTAGATAAGAAAAGTGTTATTAATAAATGAAAGGTTATTGGAAATGATAAGTTGTTGTGTCAAACAATCGCCTATAAACTCATACTATGGCACCGTCTGTGACCTTAACCCTTATATGTTGGCGTAGTCACTTGGCTATTGGAATGTTGTTTAGACATTGACAGTTTGATGAAGAAAAACTTAAATCGTGATACAATATACTTCGACACGGAACTATTACCTGAACAGCGTCATTGCCATTTAAAAAATGATATTTTGATGCGGGTATGTCAGGTGGTGTATATATAAACAGTTGGTAAGAACTATTATGATTTTAACATTGAATGTAAATGTGTGTGAAGAATATATATTTTAAACGATAATCATGACCTTATTGTACGAAACCAATAACCTCAATAAGGAGCTAGCCTGTGAGTAAAAAAAATATTTAAATATTTATCAATCAGCTTAATAGTTTCAAGGGAATGTAAAAATATAGCAAAAAACAGACCCGATCTCTTGTTAGTTCTGCAAAGTGGATGAGACAAATTGCAAATTGTATGTCAATTACACCGCAAGGGAGTAATATAGTCACATAAAGGACATCGAAACATGCAATTGGAGTTAACGTACTGCTAATGAAATTGTATTACATGTACTACGAACGGCCGTTATACTTTGCTTTGAATGCAAGGATCAATTGTCAGCAGTGTTATCAGGATGAATATCAACTTTGTGTGTTTGTAGTTGACTGTCGTTCTTGAATGCCACATTTCCTGCTCAATTTGTATATCGAATTACGTTTGTTCATCCACGACCAATAGCCAATCTAGCTTAGGATACGGGTTCGGAACCGTACCTAGATGTTGATATTTAATGGGAAAATCAATATTGATTTTTTAACATATTTACCTTATTTGAGGTTATTTATAAATATTTTATTAATAATTAATTTGAGAAAGTGTAATGATATACTGAATTCCGACCACAAGATTCTTTAATAATTAACTTTTCGTGTTTAGTTAAATGCACTGCACAATGAATAACATCGACATTTCGATAATGTAGATGTTGGCACATTTTTCCAATGCATAAATTAAACTTGCATCTGAAACGTACTCATTAAAAGTAAATTAAATTAAAATTTTGCAATAAGGATATAATATATTTACTAATTGGTGTATTTGACATGGGGAATTAAAACACTATTCTTGAATAGGTAAATTTAGATATAAAAAATCGAACATGAAAAGCAGCATTCAAGGATGACTGTCAACCACAAACATACACAGAAACAAAGAACAAATTTAAAGATGAATAAAAGGCCAAATAAGACATCACAAACACAACAGGGGTGACAATAGGGCTACCGCATTGGAACGGTCAGTGGCAAAAAGGCCGCTGGGGTTTTAACCCAGGTTCTAGGATTCACCAAACCTCGCACTTACCCTACTGTCATCCCAGTAAAACGGGACAGTGTAAATAAAAAAAGTCCTCGCCATGAACTATTCTCCAACCAACAAGGCAGCATTAATAGGCAATATAAGTAAAACACAAAGATGCTCGTGTATATATAAATTTAAATAACAATAGCCTAGGAAGCCACAAAGGAGGTACTCAATGACTTGGCAGAAGCCAGAGCAACAAGAGAATAAACCATTGAGGCGCGGCAAGACAAGACTGCAGACAAACACCAAACGTCGCCGTCCTTTTGGGCTTTAGGTAGACGTCATCACAGAGTCCACAGCCTGTCCGGTCGTCGCACAATTAAAGAGGATAGCGTAGTGGCAAACTGTAAATGGTTCCAACACCACACATGCAGTGCGTTACAAAATGATAGGGTCATAACCTCTTTAAATTTGATACATCTTTTATCAAGTTTAAGAAAGATAGTATGAAAGTGATCATGACAAAGGATCTTACGAAGTTTGTAAATCACACCACCACAGAAGTCAGGTTGTGATAGTCCTTGTCGCAGAAGAGTTCTTAAATTACTTGGCTGTTTGTTTTGCTTTTCGTCTACCCCAGCCTTGAAAGTAGTGCACCGAGTGATATGTGTGGAAACAACATCATCCTCAGTAGAATGAACTGGAGTATACGAATTAGTGCTACCAAGTACTAAAGAAAGAAATAGTAAAAGAATAAAACATTGACGCATGTAGGCGTCAAACAATAATTACATTATTGTCTGCTTCATTAGCAGGGACTAAAACAAATTGCTCGGTCGTTTTCAAAGGTCCATTATCGTATTCTTTGTTATGAAATTCTTGAATTTCCGATTTGTTAATTACGTAAGGAAAACATAGGTCTCAGAAGAAGTAGAGAGGGGTTAGCATTATAAAAGTTAATACGAGTATCTATAACTTCAAAAAATGACTTTTTCCAAGTAGAAAGAGTGTTTGGGTCCGCATGTTCTCTAGGACACCATTGTATACTAAACTCTTCACATTACTGAAAATTAACATATTCTCTTAGTTCGGAATCCAGAAATATCACGTATTATGTACACATATTAAGGTAACCATCGATGTAATATGCAATACAAATTTGCCAAACATAAACTTCAGATTATTTGGAAGAAAACATAATTAAAACGTTCACGCATTATCTTAATAATAATACATCAATTACAAGTCTAGGAACATTTTATTACTTCTTCTAACGAATTTCTTAAAGCAGTATGATTTTAGTAAACTGCGATGCGGGGCTATATATAGCATTGCTTTTGTAATTACACTTACTGACCTCATGTTGTAAAACACTATTATTTTTTTCAATTGAAAGAAAGACTGAAAATGTGCTAATCTTTTATCTTAAAAAATCTGGGAAGCAAATAATGATACTAGCGCTGTTTGATGCGCCATCAAACGTAGATTAATGCCATTGCAATAAACTGTATACTTTCTACGCTTTCATTTTTTTGGCGAAAACGGTAGTTTTCAGCCATATGCTATCACCATAGACCGGATACATCGTTTTAGCGCACCACGCGTGTTACCATATTTTTCAAGACCATACCTATTTTACTGACCGCATGCAGTATCTCAATCCGACGATTAATCTAGATTTTTGCGACGCTTTTAATGTTTGTATTTACCATCAAGGCTATTGCTCAGTAGGAAAATATCAAATAACACCGGGAACGCGCACCTTTGGATGGTTTAAACTGCGGGACCCGCTACGGTTTTGGATGTGATTTGCGGCGCGATCCTAAACATGTAAAAGAAAATAATATCGTTTTTGTTATATGATGCAATGGATAAATTAAAGGAAAATAAAGGAAGACAGAACATTTAAAAAAAATATTATGACATCTTCTTTTACATAGTTATATAGAACAACTTGTGGCGATTACTTGAAAATTGTTTTTGATGGATTTGTATGACACTTTAAAGGAATGTTGCTGATTTTAACCAACTATCTCAAACAATAACTTGCCACTGCCTACAACCCTTAATCATGAACTTCAGGTGAGGATTCAACGATGTCTCTCTCAGTGGATAAGGAAGCCTCTGCTTGAGAAATCTATAACATATAACAAGAATCACTTCGCCAATAAAAAACATAATACTCCATACAATCTTTAATCTTAACTATAGGAACAGCTCAAAACCATTTGCTTACTGATGTATTCGCCATTCAGTACGAAGTACTTTGATTATATATAGTCCCGTCAGCGACATATTTTAAGAAAACAACTTTTTTGCATAAATTGGTCTCTCATATTTAGATGCATTTTATATCAAAATATTACAGTTGATTTGGCACTTTTCGGTAAGTGCACTTACAGAGTTATTGCATTAAATGAATCGGAGTATCATCACTTATGACAAGACAGTGGTGTCACTAAATTAATATGATGTCATAATTTTTTTAATGTTTATTTAGCTTATAACATATTTATTATTCATTAAAAAAAGGCACGATTGTACAGTTGTCTCGTAAAAAAAAAAATGAAATCAGTGACCAACACAGGTTGTTATTCATCTCTTAAACCATAGATTAAGATGAAAACATATTAAATGTTATTGTGATTATTAATATTAAGTTACATGTGAGCATTATCTTTACAACAGAACAGTTAATTAGATTTTGACAAATTGAACAAAACAATAATTTTGTTTTTATCAACATAAATATGAGTGCCTGTGTTTTGTCTTTCCTGACATAATAATTGTTAGAAATTAGTTTTCATATCCGTATGGAATAATAGAATATAATTCCCTATTTGACATAATTCTATCCTAATAGAAAATAATTACCTGTTGTATTATATCATTGATATCTGTGAGTATGAATATTACCTGAGAAATATATTGTCACCCAAGGTGGAGCCGAGATATACATTTTTTTTCGAAGATTGAAAATGTACCCTCACACTCACAGAAATGTAATATTTATTGTATTAAGGTATACTGAAAAATAAATTTGAAAGCAAATTGGTTCTGCTGAATATCCTTTTGAAATAAAACATCACACAAATATTGTTTTTACACTTTAAATAAAATCATCAACAGTAAAAGCAAAGATGTGTAATTTTATATATAGGTCCTATAAATGAGTTTTCCTAAACGAGGGCGCATCATTTGTGTGAATGAAACCGTGTATTTAGCGGACAATAATGAAAGTGTTTCACGGTCCGTCTATAGAAATTCAGCGTGTCCAACATGTGCATAGGACTTTTAGTTCATTTGTGCGCATATAATGGTGTATGTAGCGGGTAATAGGTGAAAATGTTTCAGGGTCCTTCAACGGGAATTGATCAACTTTACTTGAGGTCTTTTCCGGCGAGGTTTCTGAAGGCATCACGCCATGCCTGCATAAACAACCACCATATTTCAATAGAACACACTTTAAATATCGCAACTGCATGCAGAAAAAGAAATATAAAAAGATCGGACAGGGAAAATAGCATTCAAGGAGGACAGTCAACCACAAAATACAGAAACAAACATGCAAAGAGACAAACAAGAAGGCAAAAGCAATAATACATGCAAACGACATCATAAACACAAAAGGGTTGACAATTGGGCTACCAGCTTGGAACGGTCAGTGACAAAGTACGCCACTGGGGGTTTAAACCGGTTCTAGGGTGCACCAAACCTCACACTTACCCTACTGTCATCCCATTAAAACAGGACAGTGTAAATAAAGAAATCCCCGCCATGATCTAGTCTCTTACCAACAAGGCAGCATCAATAGGCAATATAAGTAAAGCACAAATATGCTCGTGTAAATATAATACAAAAAAACAATAGCCTAGAAAGCCACAATGAAGGTACTCAGTGACTTGGCAGTAGCCAGAGCAGTAAGAGAATAAACCATTAAGGGCACGACAAGAAAGATCATGGACAAACATCAAACGCCACCGTCCAAATGGGCTTTAGGTTGGCGTCATCATAGGGTCCACAGCCAGTCCGGTCATCGTACAATTAAAGAGGAAAGCATAGTGGCGAACTGTAAAGGGTCCACCACCAAGCATGCAGTACGTTGCAAAATGATAGGGTCATAACCTCTTTTGATAAACGTTTTAACAAGTTTAACAAAGATAGTATGAAAGTGATCATGACCAAGAATCTTACGAAGTTTATAAATCACATCACCATAGAAGTCAGGTTGTGATAGTCCTTGTCGCAGAAGAGTCCTTAAATTACTTTTATATTTGGAAAGAAAGTTTTTAATTATGCAAAGATTACGAATATTAAAGTCCTCAACTAGAGTACAAGCTCTAGAAAAACGAATAAGTTGAGACACATACACCCCATAAGAAGTTGCTCGGGGAACATCACCATCCAAGTGGGGATAATTAACAATGTCAAAATTAAAATCATCTCTCTTGTCATAGATCTTGCTAATTATTTTACCATTTTCAATCGAGAGATCTAAATCTCTACTTGCACAGCTGACGTTTTCCCGTTTTCCAGTAGGATAAGTGTGAGGTTTGGTGCACCCTAGAACCGGTTTAAACCCCCAGTGGCTTACTTTGCCACTGACCGTTCCAAGGCGGTAGCCCTATTGACAATCCTTCTGTGTTTGTGATGTTGTTTGCATTTTTTATTACTTTTGTCTTTTTGTTTGTCTGTTTGCGTGTTTGTTTTTGTGTTTTGTGGTTGACTGTTGTCCTTGAATGCTGCTTTCCCTGTCCGATATTTTTATTCTTTTTTATATGTAGTTTTATGTAATTTAGGAATCCAGTACATAGTAGGCAGTTTATTTTGCTTATCGTTTACACCAGCCTTCTTACCTTTCCAAGGCGGTAGCCCTATTGTCAACCTTTTTGTGTTTGTGATGTTGTTTGCTTTTATTATTACTTTTGCCTTCTTGTTTGTCTGTTTGCGTGTTTGTTTCTGTGTTTTGTGGTTGACTGTCCTTCTTAAATTCTACTTTCCCTGTCGGATCTTTTTATATATTTTTTTACCAAAGAGTGGAAAGACATACCGACATTTTGAGTGCTCGAAGACCACTGTTTCAGGATTGTTAATTTACGACATTGTCCTTATTTATGTTTGAAATAACCTCATTCTCGTTTGACGTCTCGTTCCGTATTTGGAAACTTTACCTCGCTCTACTTGCACAGCTGACGTTTTCCTGTTGACGTTGTTGATTTGTCAGCTGTGGGAAAGTTTACGTTTCCAATATGGAACAACACAGCGCACGATAATTTAAACGGTAAACATTCAAAGAACACAGAGTCTTACACAAACATCCCTAAATTAACGATATATTCGTCTCTTTGGTGAGTTGTATTGTTTAGTCTATTCAAATACGGTGGATGTTCATGCAGGCTTTGCAAGATGTCTTCAAAAAAGAATGGCGTCGTAGCTTTGTTGTAGGTTCACACCATAAGAGCTACGATTCAGCTAATTACCTTTATGCTATCCAATCTCGTAGAAAAGAAATGTGCATGTGTTTATTGTGTCTGTGTAATTTAATTAATCCTGTTACAAACAAATTGTACTTTAATTAGGTTTAGTTGCATCAAACTTTGTACATGTATATGACTCATTGAGAAAAGCTACGTAATAACTGAGGTCAACTTATTTATTATTGCTAAACCAATTACTCAGACATTAAGACAAGTCGTATTAGTATTTGTTTTGACATGCAACATATGTTGTGTCTACCCCACGCTATGCATCACGTTTATACTCTGCGCCCAAGTTAAGCAGCTTTTAACTTAACCATTCAGTCTATGGGGCCAGGTGATGGCTTTTCATAAAGTTCGAATGAAATAATTGCAAATAGTGAACCTGTGAGATAGCATCATGTGTATATATGCTTTTGGAAGTAATGGCTGCTACCGGAATAAAGACTGTTACACTGTAACATGACACCTGTTCAGTTCAGAACAAGAACAGGACTGTATTTTGAGACCATGCATTGAAACTACTACAATTTATCAAGTTTGAGCGCTCAACTTAAAATTGATCTTATTTCATTCGTCGTTTCAGTTTGTCGGCGACAATATTATCATAAAAACGTTATGTGTATAAAAGAGTCATACATTTTTGAATAGGCCACACTCAAAACATTATTATTCAATTTATTCCACCATTGAATGTGCAACCACAAATACAAACTGCGCAGTGGCATTTGCCAGACAAGCTTCCTGAATCAGGTATGTTAGTGAGGAAGTGTCGATTCTTACGGATGGCGGAAGATGTCCAGTATTGATTCTATTCAGGATAAGTGGTTGGTCTGCCTCCACTACCAAAAAAAAAATCGACTGTCATATTTAACCTTACTTGTGTTGAAAATGACGTAAAACAAATCATTAAATAAAACTTATAATGTTACCCTGTTGGCAATGAACAAATGTTGGCGATTTAAGAACCTAAAGCCCGAAAGTACGGTGACGGTTGATGTTTGTCCGCAGTCTTGTCTTGTCGTGCCATCAATGGTTTATTATCTTGTTGCTCCGGCTTCTGCCAAGTCACTGAGTACCTTTTTTGTGGCTTTCTAGGCAATTGTTTTTTTGTGTATTTATATATACACGAGCATCTTTGTGTTTTACTTATATTGCCTTTTAATGCTGCCTTGTTGGTTAGAGAATAGTTCATGGCGTTGATTTCTGTGTTTACACTGTCCCGTTTTATTGGGTTGAAGTAGGGTAAGTGTGGGGTTTTTAGTGCACTCTAGAACCTGGTTTAAACCCCCTCACTCCCCCACACCATCGGCCTTTTTTGCCACTGACCGTTTCAAGGCGGTAGCGCTATTGTCAACCATTTAGTGTTTGTGATGTCTTATTTGGCATTTTATTCAGTTTTAAATTTGTTCTTTGTTTCTGTGTGAGTTTGTGGTTGACTGTCATCTTTGATTGCTGCTTTGCTTGTTCGATTTTTATATCTATATTAGACTGCCACTGATGGCATGAAAGACAAATGCACTTCCCCTAAAAACTTGGATAATTGATCCAGCTGACAGTATGACCGTGATGGTATTCCCTAACCGTAAGTCTCATGTCATGCATACATAAATGTCCAAAGATACCAGAACCTATAAATAAAAGATATTACATGAGTGCCATTCTAATACTGAATGTATTAAACAAGATAGATACAGCTGCATCCAATGAGATTAGTAAATTCAGTATGCAATAGGCATGAAAGCGAGATTCTGTTCACGTACTCCAAAAATGCCACTTGAAATACACATTTAGAAATGTAGCTGCTTCACTATTCTTCGTACCACTCCGAGCAGATTTCCCTAACCCCGGGACTATCAGTTTCGGAAATGTGTTACACACTGGCCTGAACAGAATATGCCAAAAAAGTGATGATGCAGCCTTATTAATGTTTCATGTTTATTATACGTGACTGTATTATGATATTTTTTGTCATAGTTTCAGTATATACCAAAAGTGTTTGAAATCTTATGGACTCGTTCAACATGTCAATGCTCCAACTCATTCTGGTGGTCACATTCTTGACCTGATAATCACAAAGCTAGAAGACAAACGTATGAATGTCTCAGAACCTTTGTCAGACTATTACATCTCTGACCACTGCTTTGTCAGTTGCAACATTGAACAGTGTCGTCCTCCTTTGATCAGGAAAGAAATCAAATCTCGCAATTGGAAAACTGTATCCAGTGACATCTTACAAGCAGATTTCCGAGAATTAAATAACATTGTAGAGAACTCGTCCAATGTCAATGATCTCGTGTCTGAATTCACAAGAACCACATCATACATTGTCCAGAAACACGCCCCTCTGAAAGAAAGAACTATTGTCTGTAGACCGACAGTTCCATGGTACTCTGGGTACCTAAAACAGTTGAAATAGTACAAACGATCAATAGAGAAAATCTTTTTTAATGACACATCCGACCTGTCAAAGAAAGTCTATAGGGTTGTAAGAAACATATATAGTGCAGAACTTTCTAGGGCCAAGATTGAGTACTACCAGACCAAGATTGGAGAGGCAGAAGGGATAATAAGAAGTTATATGCTGTAACATCAGATTTACTTGGAAGGTCGAAGGACAATCCGCTCCCATTACACACAAGTGCAGTATCTTTGGCAAATGACTTCCTGCGATATTTTGCCAATAAAATAATCAAATTGAGAAATGATCTTGACAATATACCAATTGAAACACCCAGCAATGGTAATTCGTCCTGCTCGAATCCACCTGTGATTATGAATACATTTACTGCGTTCAAACCACTCTCCGAACATGATATTTTGAAACTTGTATATGCATCAAAATCTACAACATGTGAACTTGATGTGATTCCAACTATACAATTAAAGGAGCATTTTTCAGAACTTGCTCCCGTTGTGACGGAAATTGTAAATCGATCACTGCTATCTGGCGTGTTCCCTGAGGAGTGGAAAAGCGCCGGATTAAACCGTTGTTGAAGAAGAAAGGTCTCCCGCTGGAACTGCAGAACTACCGTCCGGTGTCAAATTCAATATTCCTCTCCAAAATTCTTGAAAAAGCTGCATTAAACCAAATCAATAAGCATATTGAAGCTAACAATCTCCTCCCAGCTTACCAAAGTGCCTATAGTAAATACCACGGGGTTGAAACGGCAATGGTCAAAATGTATAATGATCTTTTGGAAACCATAGATAAAAGTCAAGTTACAATCGTGGTCACGGACGACTTGAGTGCAGCGTTCGATACGATTGATATCCCGATACTGATTCAAAACCTTCAAGATGAATTTGGTATTCAAAGCACTCCCTTGAAATGGATCGAATCTTATCTCACGAACAGAACAATGAAAGTCTTAGTCGAACAGTCAGCATCTGACACTGAGCCATTGAGGTTCGGTGTTCCGCAGGGTTCTTGTGCCGGACCTGTGATCTTTACCCTATATATATCGGCTCTCAACCGAGTGGTGCAGAAATATCCAGCCGATCTCTATGGATACGCGGATGACCACAAGATTGCGTTCAGAATTCAAGCGGGTAATTCTCAAAATGAGACTACTGTTTTCCAACAACTTGACAGTTGCCTCAATGACATCATAAAATGGATGACAACCTTCAAACTAAAAATGAATCAGTCTAAAACTGAAATAATTATATATGGAACCAGACAACAGTTAGCGAAATTGAACATCACAAGTGTGTAAACGTTGGTGGGTGCGATGTAAAATGCGTCGATCATGTCAGAGACCTGGGTGTAATCATGACCAATACACTCAACTTTGACCATCACATCCAGAAAAGTGTCAGATCGCTCATGTGCAGTTACAAAATCTTAGAGCTATACGTAAACATCTCCCACAAATGTCAACTGAATCAATAGTGCATGGATTGGTTCATTCCCACATTGACTTCTGCAACGGTTTATTTACTGAAATTTCAGCCTACAAAAATCAACAAACTACAGCGAGTCCAAAATCATGCCGCTAGAGTAGTTATGAATGCTTCCTATGAACAACCAAGTGCTGAACTTCTGAAACAATTACACTGGCTTCCGGTTGAAGCTAGAGTCATGTTCAAAGTCCTAGAAATAGTCTTCCGTGTCATCAATGGTACAGCTCCAGTATATCTGAGGGAAATTTGTGTACCTACTCGAGGACGGTACAGACTGCGATCACAAAGTGACACTAACTTCAACATCCCTAGACGGCGAACAAAACTAGCAGACAGATCTCTGGCCATCGTTGGTCCCAAATGGTGGAACGATCTACCTAGTTATCTGAAAGCCATTCAGTCTGAAGCCAGCTTTAGATCAAAACTGAAAACACATTTGTATAGTCAGTTTCATGAACAATGACTGTGCTCTTGTTAAATACAAACTATCTGCAATGATATAAAACAGCATTGATATATAGTCTAAATCTTAAGTTCTAGAATCCTGTTTATATTTTGAATGTATATGTTTTATGTGTGTATATAATTATGTAGTATCATATACATGTACATGTGTAAAATGTTTATTCTTTTTAACTAAATGTGTGTTATGTAATTGTGAAGCGCAATAGAATATTTTATAATTTTTGCGCTATAAAAATGCCATATATTTTGTATTTGTATTTGTATTATACTCCCATATCGCAAGTTATGTGATGGAATGATACCGCAGCAATTTCTGTAAACTTTGTACCAACATGATTATTACAATCGTGTATCACGACTTCTAAAATGTAGTGAAAGTGTTGCAATACTGATGCTAGTCGGTTTGTACAAGGTGTAATGAGTGCCATCCTATACTATATAAAAGAATGCTGAACTGTGTCAGATTAACCTCACAGAAAATCTTTCTTGCGTGACATGCGAATACCTTTTTCATCTTGAAAAATTTGCTTAATTAAGAACTGATTCACAAATTCTCAGCCTTTATACAGTTTTGAACGCCGTTAGTGATTTGCAAATTCCATGTGCGCAGTAGCTCCGCCTACTTGAAATATGAATTTTAATCGAAATTGGACGCTGATTTGCCATTTAGTATAAATCAAGCGAATGTAAAAATGACATTGCTTAATAATGAGTAAACGGTTATTCATTATTGACGTGCCCATTTAGATGCTATAATTGCCAATATCTGATTATCAAATCATGGTAAAGTAAAACATCTTGGATTCAGTTTTGTATGTACTACCCTTACAGTATAGATTGCTATGGAAGAATTTGTTATTTTTTTAGTAACGTTTATGACATGGCCATAAATTTCAGGTCTGAATCCAAATTTTGAAATTTCATTGGCTAACACTATTTATATGTTATGCAATATAGACTTACATCTTAAGCAACTATAAATGCAAGTTGGATATTAATAATAATAACCAGCACAATTATTCACCAACGGCATTTAAAACTATTAAACATTAGCAAAGTGCTCTTACGGAGTTGTTGCATTGCACTTTTCAGCGCACAAAGTCACTACGATTTAATTATTATCATTAACTCATTTAAAAAATATTTTTTAATTTAAATATAATAAAAGAGGTAAAATAGTAAATGCATTTTACACTTACATCTAAGGCAATGTCTTTATATGTACCATTGTTAAGACAAAAACATTTTCTTTGTCTGTCCCAAACAATTTAACAAAGTGCACTTACGGAGTTATTGCGTTGAGGGGGCGTTATACATACATACTTATTCATCTTTTTGTTTTTACTTGTATAGCCTAGTTCATGTCTGTGGTGTCGCATTATTTACTTCTATTGGTCTTTGTGATTGGTGTTTGCTTTAAATGCGTGTTTTTGACTGAACCACGTCCTGTGAATAAAACATTTGATTTACTCTTTAGTATCTACTTTTCCTGACCGAGTTTATGTATTTCAGTTCCAGTTGTTAATTTGTATATCAAGAAATATAAAAAAGATCGGACAGGGAAAGTAGCATTCAAGGAGGACAGTCAACCACAAAACAAAGCCTAATATCATGCTTAGACAATCCGTGGATGCATTGATTATATATATTACGCTTTATTACATCATCAAATAACTCGCCTGAATGAACGGAATTAGCAGTGAGGCCATTTACGTGTAATTCTTAAACTCATGACGGAAACAGCGTCATTACCAAATAAATCCTCAAGTTACTCACACTTGTGTTCAGATTTTTCAAATATAAATTGGAATTTAATTATAGATTGAACTAATATATCTTGCAGTATTGTAACAACCGGAATGCGTAGCTATGCACGTGTTATTCCAGCAGTTTCATAATGGAGTAATACAGTGCGCATATAATTTAACATAAAATACTCCACGAGAATGTTTATTACATACTTCTCTTGAACTCATTGTTATCACAAGTGTACGTATGTATTGATGATTCTACGTTTAAATGGTAGACAAAACAGTCAGAAAAAGCCACATATTCTGTAATGGCAAAATTAATTTTATTTTAAGTTTATGCACATAAAGTCAGTTTGGCGGATATTTAAAAAAAATAATAGAATATATGTTTACATTAGAAAAGTTAATAATGGTTATCACGGGAGTGTTTGCCAGGTCACATGAAGGTAGAACAGTAGTTGTAGACTGCATAGACGCATCCAGCAGTATATAAACAGCACTATAAAAATATCACAAACATGATCATGTGTATATAATTACAAATACAAAGCATAGCAATCCACAAGGCAAGTAGACAATGACTAAAAGACAGGGTAAAAGGAGAATGCAACCATTTAGTGCAGGACAATACAAGATTGATGATACTCATTAACGGTTACTACGTTACTATGTTTTGAATATAGATATAAATATCGAACAGGAAAAGCAG
Organism: Cyrtodaria siliqua; assembly: GCA_037043455.1. Lineage (NCBI taxonomy): Eukaryota > Metazoa > Mollusca > Bivalvia > Adapedonta > Hiatellidae > Cyrtodaria > Cyrtodaria siliqua. The sequence goes on from JAWPHD010004642.1 coordinate 95,086, forward strand.
CATTCAAGGACGACAGTCAACCACAAACACACACAGAAACAAATAACAAATGTAAAAATGAATAAAAGGCCAAGAATTTAATATAAAATAAAACATATAGGCCTTGAGACAGGACCCAAAAAAATCGATATTGTTACCAACTCAAGGGACAAATTCTACCATTACTTTTTGAAAAGAGCAATGTATATATATTATATTTGTCCATGATAGCAATCTGGAACAGGTAGCTTATATAAACAAAAAATCGAACATTAATAGGTTATCATTGTAGCGCTTTCATATACGTTTTTGATGTTCATTTTTGAATGTCATGCTTGTGTGAATAATTATTGATGAACTGTTTAAATATGCGCTATGTTTACAATTCCTTAAGTTACATAAAGTGTAAATAAGCTCTTTTTTAGCACTGAATTTTGTTTAAAATCTCTATTTTGCTTCAAATTAGAAGTCAATTTACCACACCCACTATTGACACATTTTTATGCATTTAGTTTAGTCAATATGTTTTACATTATATGTGTAAACTTGTAAGAATCAGTAATTTACAACCTTTCTCCATGATTTAAATAATATTATAATATGAATAAGGGATTGTTATGATAGATTGATGAAATTAAGTACTAAGCAATGTCCATGGCATTGTACATATGTGTTCCCTAAGCCTGATGAGTTGAGACACATGCCAAACTGGAAGTATAAGCCTTCCCCAAAGTAACTGCAACATAAATAGTATTAACATGTTCTGATATATACATATATTGCACAGACGACACATAGTCCAAAGGATTCTAGATAAAGGAAATGTGCGGTTTAACGTGTTGTTTTTTAACAAAAGTCTATTTTAGGTGTATGCGTCATGGCAATACTTATTATGATTACACATTTGGATTAGGTATAACACATAAATAAATAAATTAAACATTGCATGCTGCAACGCAAAATCTTTAAAGTTGTCTATTTTAATACTTTTAATTACAATTTATGCATATTTTAAGGATTTTACACCTGAATTACCCCACCCATATACAACATAATGAAGAATTCTGCATATGAAATGTAAAAATAGTAGTATATGCATTTGTACGAACCATTTTTGTGTTACTGAAAAAAGAATCGACGAAGATGAATTGATTTGAATTGGGGTTTTACGGCACACCAACACAAACATGTTATATGGCGCCAACAGGAATGAACATTCGATCCGGCTCACTCTTCATTAACATCTAGATACAAATATGCAGAATGTGCCTAGAACTTATTGCCTGCAGAACTGCAGAGTTGCTGCAAATTCTCTAGTAAACACTCCATTTTACGCTGGAGCCACGATCACTGCCACCACTGCACCTGAAATAATACAGGTTTCATGATGAAAATAACGAACAAAATGACAAAATGAACATGAATTCGGGGAAATTTTAGGCGTCGACGAAGAAATATCTTTAGGGTGATACCCAGATCACTGTACTAACTACTTTACATGGCAACTATTTGTTAGTATTGGTGCAGTTGTTACGATATCACCTGCTTAGGATATGTATCTAAACATAGGTTGTGATGTTCTCCGTACTTGATTTAGAGTATGGAATTAACCTAGGATAGTAAGCATCAACCCTACTTTTGCGCATGCAAGTGCAAGTGGAATGATTATTACCTAAAAAAAGAAGGTATATTTCTAATTTCCAATGAAGAGAGAGAGGGAGTGTGTGTGTGTGGGGGGAGGGGGGGGAGGGGGTGGGGGAGTAGTGGAATGATTATTGCCAATGAAGAGAGAGAGGGAGTGTGTGTGGAGGGATATATTAGGAACATGCCCTACTGACGAATAGGCACATATGTTTCTTTAACATGATGGGAGAAAAAAAATCGATACACGTGACCGCCTGGTTTACGTCCCCATCCGAGGACGAGGGTAATAGTGTCTTGCCCACACCGACAAAATTCACTGGCTCCGGTGAGGCTTGACCAGGGTCCTCTGACATTAAAGTCCCTGTGCTAACCACTGCATCAACAGGCTGTATGCGCTCAAGCAGGGTGACTGCATTAAACTACAAACAACTAAAATGTTAATCCGTCATTAAGGTACTGAACTTCTTTCCAAATATAAATGTAATTTAAGGACTCTTCTGCGACAACGACTATCACAACCTGACTTCTATGGTGATGTGATTTATAAACTTCGTAAGATTCTTGGTCATGATCACGTTCATACTATCTTTGTTAAACTTGTTAAAAAGTTGATCAAAAGAGGTTATGACCCTATCATTTTGCAACGTACTGCATGCTTGGTCGTGGACCCTTTTACAGTTCGCCACTATGCTTTCCTCTTTAATTGTACGATGACCGGACCCTATGATGACGCCTACCTAAAGCCCATTGGGTCGGTGGCGTTTGATGTTTGTCCATGATCTTTCTTGTTGTGCCCTTAATGGTGTATTCTCTTACTGCTCTGGCTTCTGCCTAGTCATTGAGAACCTTCATTGTGGCTTTCTAGGGTATTATTTTTTTGTATTATATTTACACGAGCATATTTGTGTTTTACTTATATGGCCTATTGATGCTGCCTTGTTGGTTAGAGATTAGATCATGGCGGGGATTTCTTTATTTACACTGTCCTGTTTTAATGGGATGACAGTAGGGTAAGTGTGAGGTTTGGTGCACCCTAGCACCGGTTTAAACCCCCAGTGGCCTACTTTGTCACTGACCGTTCCAAGGCGGTAGCCCTATTGTCAACCCTTTTGTGTTTGTGATGTCGTTTGCTTTTATTATTACTTTTGCCTTCTTGTTTGTCTGTTTCCATGTTTGTTTCTGTGTTTTGTGGTTGACTGTCCTCTTTGAATGCTATTTTCCCTGTCCGATCTTTTTATATTTCTTATACCCAAGAAGCTGGGTTCACAACGGTCTCTTTTATCTAGCTAGTTAACATCAAGTTCATGTATGTCGAGTTGCAACTTATATATTCCCAGCTCATTGCTGTTTTTATAAACTTGGCAATTAATGCGTTGGGACAAAAAAGGACAATTAAGAATACTCAGTACATATTATCTCATTTAAATAATATATGTTAATGTTACAATATAACATACATATAAGATGAAACAATTAAACGTTTAGAATCGGTACCCACTGCATCGAGATAGATTACGTTTAATGATCACGGTTAGTTTACTGATGTTTACTCTAAAAGCTATATCCGGCATACAGGTGCTACGGAAGTTAAAGTAGCTATCTCACCAACAACAGCCACATTTTACAACATATGTACATTGTTTCTAAACCTACTGATCACGAGGTATATACATAACTTCCATCGTTTGAGAATCAAAACTCTATAGATACAATATAAAAAGCTTTAACCAGCCAGTCAAAAAAATAAAAAAATGTATAATTCATTTTACACTTATTCAATCACGGGTATTATAAGAACCCATGAACAAATATATACTTTTAAGCGACACATATGCATTATTATATTAGCTGAACACCTGGATAAAGTTTTGATAAACTGTTTTTGTAGTGTAATTTCGTCGTAATTTGGCGGGTTATTTTAAAATTTGTATAACACACACCTAAAAATCAACAGTTAAACCGTAAAATGCCTTTTCTTTTTCTTTCTGTTTTTTTGCAATTAGTTGAAATGCAGTGGTCTACTTTGTGATTTTAGTTCGTGGATTTATTCAATATGCGATTTGTAAACATGGTTAAGTCGTCATAATTGAATACCTTATCAAAAGTCACATTATCTATATATTTCAGTTCGCTTAAAACTTTTGAAGTGATTTTATGAAAAGTGTACAACTTCAAGCCATAAACAAGAGACCCACTCGCCTTGTCTCAAAGTGCTCTCATGTGTTATATATATCTGTAAAACTGTGACCCCCGTAGTGGCTATATTTGACCCCATTGTCGCCATTTGAACAAACTAGGTAGAGGATCATAAGCTGATGGTACATGCGAAATAATATTTAGCTTTTGAAGTATCAGAGAAGCTGTTTGATTATGTTTCCCTATATAATTCAATGTTATAGTGTGACCCCCGGGACAGGGCCAAATTTGATTCCATGCTTGATTCAAGGGACACCATTTAAATTATTTGATGCAGGACAATAATCTTAAGCTACATGTAGCTTAGTAGACCTCTAGCTCTTGTAGCTTCAGAGAAGCAGATGTTTATAGACGTTCCTACATAACTCTATGTAAATATGTGACCTCCGGGACCGGGCAAAATTTGACCATAAGATCACCATTTGAACAAAATAAATTGGTAGAGATCTATACTCGTATGCTACATGCATCGTATTAGACCTCTAGCTCTTGCAGTGTCAGAAAAATAATATTTTTATGGACTTTCCTTTATAACTCTTTGTAAAACTTTGACTCCAGAACCGGTCTTGTTTTTTTTAAGAGAAGAGATTTTAAAGATGTTTCTATATGACTCCTATGTAAATATATGACCCCTGGGGCGGAGACAGATATGACCATAGTGTCAACATTTTAACAAACTTGCTAGTGGACCATAAGCATATGCTTCATGCATAATATGGGACCTCTAGCTCTTACAGTTTTAGAGAAAGTTATTTATTTTTAAAGATTTCCTATATAACTCTATGAAAAATGTTTACCCCCGGGGCTGGGCCATATTTGATGGGGCCACCATTTTAAGAATACTTGGTAGAGGTCCCTAAATGTATAATACATGCAAAATATTAGAACTGTAGCTCTTCTAGTTTCAGCGAAAACGATTTTTTAAAGAAAACAAGAGTTTTGCTTAAAAGGGGGAGATAACTCTAATAACAGGAATCAGCTACCCTGTTCACACTGCTATCATGGATTTTTGGTTTCTCTACAAGGTAATCAATAAAATAGTACTAGTAAGAATTTGTCCCTTGAAATGGTAACAAAAAAGTGTATGGCTCACGGTCTAATACTGGTGCATTTCATTTGGTCGCATATGCATTGTTTATTAATGTCAATAGTTGCGTGTAAACAAAGCTGTATTTTCAATTGCAAATTTCTTAAAACAAAACAGTAGATGCAAAACCACACACCTACACATTATATGTCCCAGCAGAAGCATAGTCACAACGGACAGTTTAAAATAGTGTTCATATTTAGATATCTTTATTGATGTGATATTAACACATATGTCACACAACTTTGATACGCACGTTATTTAGATACTCTGTTAAAGTCATTATGTAATCAATAAAGAGACAATGTAAACATTTGCCAAGAGTGTTAAAACCTATTCAAATACAACATAACTATAACCTGTGTGAAAAAGCTTTCATTGTTTCCCAGCATGTGACCTTTATGGAGACTAATATGGCTTCTATAAATAGACGAGGCTCCCTACAGTGTACTGTATACCCAAACTCCACAAAATTCCATACAATGCACGTTTTATTGTTAATTCAAGTTCATGTACCACGAAAAATATATCAAAGCTATTGACTTCCAGACTTATCCCGATTAAAGAATATGTTATTAAGCATTGCAGAAAGACTTTTGGAAACTCAGGAATCAATTTGTTTTGGTCCATCAAAGGCTCTGGAGAAGTCCTTATTACACTACGGTGTTAGCATGTTCATGCCTCTCCTGTTATCGCCTACGACATTTCCGCACTTTATACTACTCTACCACATAATCTAATCAAAGATAAATTGCATCAGCTTATTCAGAAGACATTTGCTAGAGAAGGTACACTTGTTGATAATTATAATTTGTGGACTTGTGAAGATGTTTGTAGAGTGTTATCTTTCCTTCTTGATAACCTCTTTATACGATACGGTAAAACTGTTTACCGCCAGGTTGTTGGTATTCCTATGGGTACTTACTGTGCGCCGCTTTCTCAGATTTGTTTTTATACCGCAATGAAAAGGATTTTATATAGAGTTTGTCACCTGCTAGAAAGAGTAAAGTTATTGATGCGTTTAATAATACATCTCGATATCTAGATAACATACTCAATATTTATAATCCGTTCTTTGCTCTTATGGTTACTAACCTTTACCACAGCTCACGTTGAATAAAGCCAACAAATCTGATACTGAAGCAGCATTCCTCGATCTTCATTTCTCGATTTCTACTGAGTTCATACATACTAAAATCTATGATAAGAGAGTCTTCAACTTTAACATCACTGACTACCCACACCTGAATGGGATGTACCACGTGTTGCATCATACGGGATTTATATCTCCCACCTCATTCGTTTTGTTAGAGCTCGTAATGATGTTATAGACTTCAATGATCGAAATCAAGTTATTACAAGTAAACTACTTCAGCCGGGTTTTCGTTATCACCAACTACGTAGATCTTTCTCACAATTATACCGCGCAACCAAAACCTACTGCAGAAGTACAACACCAAACTTAAAACATTAAAACACTTCTGCAACTAGGAATATCACAGCCCTTTTTTTACGGAGATGTGGTCTATAAACTTCGTAAGTTAAATTAATCTGGTGGATATCTTGACCACTTTACCAAATTAATCAGGAAGTTCGTCAGAAAAGAGTATGACCCTTTAGTATTACAACGCACTGAGTGTTTAGTGATTGACGCTCTACAGTCAGTGACTATCCTATCCCTTTCCATTGTGCGATGACTGGACAACCTCTCTATGATTGCACCTACTGAAACCCCGTCCAAAGGAGGTAGGTGAATGAACTCTCGTCCCTCGGGTTTCCTGGTCGTACCCTAGATTTGTTTTCTCTTTGGCTGCAACTGCTGTGGTTGTTTCAATTCTGGATACATCCTGAGATGTTTCTTATTTTGTATTTTATATAGCGTTACAACAACGTCTTAGTATTTCTTTCATTTTCTCTGGATGTGGACTTTATTGTTAGAGAATTCCTTTCGATGGGATGTAGTTTTGTTTACACTGTCGCGTCTATTTGGGTGCTGAAAACCGGCTAATAGCGAGGATTGTGTACACATACGATCGATACAAGCTAACCAGTAGGCATTATTGCCTACTGACCGTTCCAAGTCGGTAACCCTGTCTTCACCACCCCATCTGTTGTCTTTTTTATTGTATAATTAAATTAAATAGTGCTCCTTGTTCGTAGTGCAGCGCGGACATACGATGTCATTGCTTTGGACCAGTGGCTTCTATAGGAGCCTATATCTCATTTTTCAGTTGAAAACAAAGTGTCAACGTAAGAGTAAGCATGATTATTGGATTTAATATAGTGTTAGCTCAAAAGCATCCTTATACAAATAAAAGCGGCGTCATATAGTTTTCAAAGCCATCATAAACACATACTATTGAGACGATGGTAAAGATCTTCTATGCAGTAAGTTGCCATTATTTGTGTTTAAACAAATTCAAGCGCTCTTGTTGTCTTCAACTTGTCATAAATAAAGTTAAGGTGGGAGTGAAGGAGGGCGTACTGCCTGAAGTGATTATTAGACTACGATTTGTCGGGCTTAATCGATTACAAGTATCGTCAGCTCAGACGAATCGATTTAGTAAATTACAAAGTCAACACTACAAGTTCTGTTAATGTCATATACGTAACAGCTTGCTCAATGTATGTCTCTAGTTTGGTCTGGTTCAGTCAGAACAATCTTTTGTAACCGTATGACTTATGTCAAGTGTTATTTATATAGTTTACAACACATATTGTGTTCGTAGATTGAAGTGTCTGTATATTAGTGCTGTTCTGTCATGAAATCCAGACGCCAGCGTGAGTAATTGGTTCAATCCTCCACCGGCTCATACCACAGATAAGTAAAGCAGTTCAATAGAAACCACGGCACTAAAACAAAACAAACTGCAACATAAGGAGTGGTGAAGACTTGGTTACTGACGTGCAATAAGGCCTACAAGTTAGCTTAAATCGATTTCGATTGTTAAAGACTTCATAAAATGGTACTGGTACCTCCCTTGTTTGACTTTTATCATATAAAGTGTAGTGCTTGGAGTCAGTGTAATGTATCTGGATGAGTTATAATGTCGTTTGTCTACGACGTACATGTACTATTGCAGGATGATAGCATTGGCTTCTTTGCTACAAGTAGATACCGTAGTGATAAGACTGCACGAGTGATAAAAGCGACGTTAATAAATACTGACAACGGACATTGGAAGCAACACACACAACCAAGAGAATAAAGTAGTCGACTCGTTTTTTTTAGTCTGTTCATGAGAGGTAATGTTAAAACCAACACCTCTCACACACCCTAGCAACGGCTTAAACGGAAGTCTACTTCAAAGCAACATATATTGGAGCCGTTGATCCCAAAGGACCAGTAGACCTAACACTACTGATTCATAGCACGGGGAGGTTTGTTTTACAGTCGCCACATTGCATTACACAAACGCTAGTGTGACTGTTAAAAAATGTGTGAAATGTGAATGTTAAATCCCATATTATCACGCTGTCACCTATTATGGTTGAGTTCTGTGAGGCTGCAATTCAAAGTCTGTATTTTCATTTGTTTTGTCATTGAAAACTAATCACTTTTACGTGTGTCTGGTGAGAATTCCGGTATTGTTATGATTAGAGATGATGAAATGACACATTTCGTGTTTGATGAAAGCAATTACGTAACCATTTTATCATATTTCTTTTAAAGTATCAGGAAAACTTGCTTGTATGTCAATATTATCAAAGAGCGATGTCCATTTGAAGGACTCAAAAGTCATAAGTATACTTGTTCGTGTCTGGTATATTTGTATATAAGCTTAGAGTGCCCTTGAATGCTACTCTCCTGTTCAATTTGTATTATCTACTTAACTTGACGATATTTCGCAAAGGTATTTCAAGTCGTTATCGTCAGTGTGACTGAATTTTCGTGTATGTCTATATCTAAATTAGTGCATAGATATTAATGATATACCGAAAGGTTGGTATCTTCATGACCCTTTTCTCTCTACGTCAATGTCACACTGGTGGTCACTTGGTAACCAATCAGTGCCTAGTCCCAGAAGAAAAGGAAAGTGTGTCATATTTTGACGTTGACAGTGACCTTGACATATTGGTATGGTCACAAGACTGTTGTCGTTCTAAATAAGCAAGTGTGATTAATAAATGAAAGGTTATAGGTGATGTTCACTTGTTGTGTCAAACAATGGCCTGTGAACCCAGACTATGGCATTGTTGTCCGTGACCTTAAGCTTTATAGTTTGGCGTCGTCACTTGACTCCTGCATGTTTTTTCGACATTGACCGATTGATGAATAAAATCATAAATCGTGATAAAATATAAATTTGATCCGGAACTATGACCTCAACAGAGACATTGTCATATAATAATGGACGTTATTGATGCGGCTATGTCATATGGTGTAGATATTAACAGTTGGTACTAACTGTTATGCTTTTAAATTGGTTACATTGAAGAGATATGTGTGTAAAGAATATATATTTTAAATACTAATTACGACTTTATGGTACGAAACTAATGCAGCTCAATAAGGCGCTAGCCTGTGAGAAAAATATGTGTGTATATTTATCAATCAGATTAATTTCGTTCCAGGGAATGTATATATATATATATATATATCAAACACAGATTAAATCTCTTGTTAGTTCTGCAATATGGATGAGACAAGTGTAAGCTGTATGCCACCTACGTCTTATGGAAGTAATGAAGTCACAGACTGACATGCGCATTATTGATATACAAACCGACTTTAATCCTGATACACATGTCACATCAAAGAATATTGAAACATTCAGCTGGAATTAACGTAATGCTAATACAAATATATTACGATGTACTACAAACAGTCGTTATACTTGACTGCTTTGCAGGCAAAGATCAATAGTAAGCCGTGTTATCAGGACGAATATAAATGCTGTAGTATAATTACGTTTGTTCATTCAATACCAGTAGCGAATCTAGCGGTGGGCACAGGTTCGGAACCTCCCTTAGATATTGACATTTAAGGGGAAATCGATAACGATTGGGTAACATTGAGAACTCATTTGGGTTTAATTATACATGTTTTATTAATAATTAATTTAGAATGACATGCTAAATTCCGGGCACCAGTTGCTTTAATAAAGAACGTTTCGTGTCTCTTTAAATGCTATAATGTAGATGTTGCTTCATTTTCCAATGCATAAGTTCAACTTGCATCAGCAACGCACTCATTGTTATTAGCACTCATTATTATTAAATAAATTCATGTTGCAATCAGTTGGATATAATATGAAAAATATCTGGTGTGTTTCGCTTGGGGAATTAAAACAATATGCTTTAATAAGTAACATGACTGACGTGGGTTAGAATTCAGAAATATCACGGATTTTGTATAAATATTAAGGTAACAGAGACCAGCGTAGATTATTATAGAGCATATGATCAGTCAGGATCAGGGGATCTGAGTCTGTCAGACTGTTTCAGAGCCAAGCCATGTTGTAAATACGTTGTAAAACTGAAATGGAATAATGGGTATTCTTTAAAGTACACAACGCGACGTAATAATTAGAATCCACTACGCTAAAACACTACAGGTATTACATCTATGTAATATGTAATACAAATTTGTCAAACATAAACTTCATATTATTTAGAAGAAAAAAAACTTAAAACTTACACGCATTATATTTTTACCTTAATAATAACACATCGAATACAAGACAAGGAAATCAACAAGTATTACTTCTTCCAAGAATTGCTTTTATCAATATAATTAAAGAACAGTTTTGCTATATATATAGCAATGTTTCTTAATTACATTAACTGACCTTATGCTGTAACACACGATGTTTTTTCATTCGAAAGAAACACTGTACTCCAATTTGTAAAACTTGCTAAATGTTTGCGGTACGTAATATATTTAATTGTGTTTTTCGTTCTTAACCGATCCAGCCTTGGAGACTTTAGTACACTAACACTGAGCATGCTTTGTTTATTGCCACCCCAGTCATTATTCAAGACGTTGAAAAGTGAGAAAACTGGTCCTATAGAAGTGACAGAACCAAAACTCAATGACATAAGTCCGCACTGCAGCACAAACAGAGAGCAAATTAAATGTACACTGAAATTACAACAGACAACACAACGATTGATAAGGACAGGGTTACCGTGGCCGACTTGGAACGGACAGTAGGACATGCTGAATAGGTTAATTCAAATCGCGTTTAAAATGAAACAATGGCCAAGTTGGTTGAACGGACTCAATATTCATAATATCAATAGTACAGAATGTTAACCATCCCGAAGACGGCATGCAAAGGACATATATTTACTGTCATCATTCCATGTTCAGCGGCGTTTGGTCCAAGTATTTAATAAAATTATATGTCCCGAAGAGCGAAATAAACAAAATGGAATGTAGTTGGGAGCAGCGGTTATGAAAGTTGGATATTAAAAAGCCGATTCATCAGACAAGGCAGATGTGCGTTATTTAATTAATGTCTGCTGTAGAAGGACTAGTGAGTAGTACTTGACGTTTTCGAAACAGGGATATCGGTGTTGTGTGACACTGATTATGAAATATAATTGGCTTTTTTTTTCGTTCAGCTTTATGCTGCCTACTTATAAATCATAGCGGGGATTTCTTTATTTTGCAATGATTTTAGTGGAATTATGTTGGGGTAGGAGTGCAGTTTAATGCGCCATAAAATTGATTAATACCGTTGCATAAAAACTTTGCATAATTTTATTTCCACAACCAGATCTACGTTTAATTATTCTTTTATTAGAATACTTTTGGAACTCTGCTACAAGGACTGCCACAACCTGACTTCAATGGTGACGTGATTATAAATGTCGTAAGGTCCATGGTCATGATCACGTTCATATAAAATTCATTAAACATATTAAAACGTGTATCAAAAAAGGTCATGACCCTAACATTTCGCAACTCACTACATGTTTAGCATTCCGAAAAGACGGTAACGTTGGATGTTTGTTTTCAATCATTGGTTTCTTGTACCCATTTTGTTTAATACTAAAATTACACATTTCTAATATTTCCCATGCTTGACGCTCTGCATTGATAGGATAGTTCCATGACTGGTCTGCCCATTGTCTGGGTGGTGTATAATACCATGTGTCTACGACATGGTATCACACAGTGGCAGCACTATAAGGTTGAGAGCAGAGCTCGTTGCTCTGCTACAAGTACACATCGTCGTGATATGACTGAAATACGTTTAAAAGCGACGTCAACACCCTTACATGCATGCATACATGAATAAACAGACAATAGTAAAAAAAAAATGAAATACAAGTAAAGAAATCAAGAAAGAATTACTAAAAAATAAATTGTATAGAGAGTTTCTTCAATTAAAACAAGAAGCGACATATGGTGCCGGTAAAGTGCTAATAGTGAAAGTATAGTTTGATTTAAATCGTTTGCTTATTTAATACATTTGAGCCGAAACACACGAAAACGACCTTCAGACACAATTTTCACATTTTATGTTTTTTAATGTTTATGAAAGATGGTGATTTTCTCTTTAAAAAATCTGTTTACTTTATGTTGATATCTTGATTAAAAATGATTTTATCTCAATTTGAAAATTAAAGATAATAATCGCCATTAATTTTGACGTCGACGTCGACGTCTTGGACGACGTCATTGATTAAATAACATCAAAAAACATAAACAATTACCATTTTCTATAGCATCAACTATTTATATAAAAAGACATATTCCCTATGATATAATAATTAGGTAAACACAGAAGTAACGAGAAATTTGATTAGTAATTAATTGATTACCTGCCGACGTCATAAATTATTACTTAATGACGTTGTCGTCTAAACGTCCGAAGGGACGTTTTCGTGTGTTGCGGCTCATTTCATATAACTGTTACTTTGTTATTATCTTTAAAGACAAATAGCTATAATTAGATTGTTGGCGTATTACTCAAAATTGTCTTGCATGCATACTTCAGCTATTGACCAAATAACATTACACAAGTTTCAGTTTAATATATCATTGCCATTCATGGGTCAATATTTGTATTACATGCTGCTCCTAATGAGTTAGTATCTTGCTGCCCGGGTTTTTCCTAGTCATTAAGTACTTATTTGTGTGGCTGTCTAGGCTTTCGATTTTATCCATATATACATATTCATCTTTGAATTTTACTTGTATAGCATATTAATGCTGATTGTTAGAGTATATAACCCACCAGGCAAGGATTGGCTAATTGGGATGGTGTTAGGTTAAGTGTTGAGCTCGGTGCAACCGAAGCTTGGTGCAACCGATACTCTGGATTATTCAAATCCCTAGTGGTATTTTACCATTCATTATTCCAAATCGGTACCTCTATCATGTATCGGTTCCTCTATTATGTATCGGTACCTCTATCATGTATATTGTTAACACTTTCATGTTTGTGGTGTCGCATTATTTGCTTATATTGGCCTTTGTGAGTGTTGGTTGCTTTAAATGCGTGTACTTGGCCCACTACGTCCTGTGAATGAAACATTTAATTTTTACCCTTGTATCTACTTGTACTAACTACCGAGTTAACGTATTTCAGTTCCAGTTATTAATTTGTATATCCAGACTGATATTATGCTTGGACAATCCATTGATTTATAGATTGCATTTACTACGCTGTATTACATAAATAATTCAATTCAGTGAAGAGCGAAGTGTTATTCCGGTAATAACTCGTCTGAGTAAACGGAATTAGCAGTGGCACATGAGACCATTTACGTGTAATTCTTAAACTCATTACCAAAACCACGGCTTTATCAAACAGATCCTCAAGTTAGATCCTCACTTGTGTTAAATTGCAATTAATTGTGTAGACTGAACACGTATATCGCGCAGTATTTTTGCAACCTGCGTGCGTAGCTATGCAATTGTTTTTCCAAAAGTTTTATAATGGAGTAATACTTATAGATATACAAATCGAACAGGAAAAGCAGCATTCAAGGACGAAAGTCAACCACAAACGCATAAAGAAAAACAAAGAATCACAAACACAAAAGGGTTGACAAGAGGCCTACCGCCTGGAAACGGTATGCATATGAAGTCAGTGTGACATGTCTTTCTAAAATATATTACATTAGTAAGGTTAACATTGGTTGCCAGAAGAGTGTTTGACAAGCCAAATGGGGGTAGATGCAAAATAACAGTAGGTGTAGAATTCAGCCAGCAATACAGGAATAGCACAAAGATGAGCATGTATATATGAATACAAAAACAAAAGCATAGAAGTCACAAAATAAATAGTCAATGACTTGAACTTGAGTCAACTTGAACTTCAGCTTAACAAAGCTAATATATCTGATAATAACGCTTCTTTTCTTGATTTAGATTTCTCGATTAAAAATGGTGAAATAATTAGCAAAATCTATGACAAGAGAGATTTTGACATTGTTAATTATCCCCACTTGGATGGGGATGTTCCCCGAGCAACTTCTTATGGGGTGTTTGTGTCCCAACTTATTCGTTTTTCAAGAGCTTGTACTCGAGTTGAGGACTTGAATATTCGTAATCTTTGTATAAATAAAAAGCTACTCAATCAGGGTTACCGTTACCATATACTTCATAAAACCTTTGCAAAATTGTATTATCGTAACCCTGATCTTCTTTCAAAATATAAAAGTAATTTAAGGACTCTTCTGCGACAAGGACTATCACAACCTGACTTCTATTATGATGTAAGATTCTTGGTCATGATCACTTCCTTACTTTCTTTGTTAAAATTGTTAAAAAGTTTATCAAAAGAGGTTATGACCATATCATTTTGCAACGTACTGCATGCTTGGTGGTGGACACTTTTACAGTTCGCCACTATGCTTTCCTCTTTAATTAAACGATGACCGGAAAGGCTGTAGAGTCTATGATGACGCCTACCTAAAGCCCAATGGGACGGTGGCGTTTGATGTTTGTCTATGATCTTTCTTGTCGTGCCCTTAATGATTTATTCTCTAGTTGCTCTGGCTTCTGCCAAGTCATTGAGTACCTTCATTGTGGCTTTCTAGGCTATTGTGTTTTGTATTATGTTTACACGAGCATATTTGTGTTTTACTTATATTGGCTATTGATGCTGCCTTGTTGGTTAGAGATTAGATCATGGCGGGGATTTCTTTATTTACACTGTCCTGTTTTAATGGGATGACAGTAGGGTAAGTGTGAGGTTTGGTGCACCCTAGAACCGGTTTAAACCCCCAGTGGCCTAATTTGCCACTGATCGTTCCAAGGCGGTAGTCCTATTGTCAACCCTTTTGTGTTTGTGATGTCGTTTGTATTGAATATTACTTTTGCCTCCTTGTTTGTCTGTTTGCCTGTTTGTTTCTGTGTTTTGTGGTTGACTGTCCTCCTTGAATGCTACTGTCCCTGTCCGATCTTTTTATATTTCTTTGGCAAACATCATAGCAACAAGAGAATAAAACTATTTAGGGCACGACAATATAGGATTGATGACAATCATTAACGGTTACTATGTTACTATGTTTTGAAGCATATATATACGAGTGTATTTTATTTGGTCGTACATGCATTGTTTGTTAATGTCAATAGTAGCATGTATATATGCTATAATTTTAATTGCAATTTTAATAAAAATAAAACAGTAGATGCGAAACCACAAACCTGCAAAATATATGTACTAACAGATGCATAGTCACGACGGACTGTTAACAAGTGTATCCGTAAATCCTTGTGGCCTTTTTGAACGCAGACCGTTCCAAAGCAGTAGCCTTATTGTTACCCATTTTGTGTTTATGATATCATATTTTGACTTTAAATCATCTTTGTAGTTATGATTAATTTCTATGCGTGTTTTTGGTTGAATGTGGTGCTTGCATGCTACATTTCCTGTTGGTCTTTTATATCTACATTTAGGTATTGAATAGACGCATATGAAATATTGAATTTTTTCATAAAAGTAGATGCGCATTTAGAACAACAATTGCAGTGTTCCCAGAATGCAACCTTCCAAAACATTAAATCTGACGTGAAGGCTTTGTGGTGTAATTATGCTTTTAAGACATTACAAACGCTTTAAATTGGCTGTTTGCTTAGATTTTCATATTTAAATATCTGTATGGACTGATGGATATGATATTAAAACATATTTCACAATCCTTTGACATCTACATGCACACACTATATATCATTGTAGTACAATATTATGATACTTTATTCAAGCGGTAATGTAATTAATATCGACTCAATGTAAACATTAGCCTAGACAGTTAAATCCTAGTTGATCCCATTTGCTGTATTTATTCATATACAACATAACTATCAACTGTGTGAGAAAACTTTAATGCCTTCAGTTGAAAGGAAAAAAAGTTAACGTACATGTAAGAGTATGGATGATTAATGGATTTAATATAGCCTTAGCTCAAAAGCGTCATTATACAAATAAAATCCGCGTCACGTGTTCAAAGCCATCATAAACACATATTATATAGACGATGATAAACAGCTTCTATGAACTAAGTTGCCAGTATATTTGTTTAAACAACTTCAAACGCTTTGGTTTTCATCAGCTTGTAATCCATATTAAAGTCACAAGGAAAGTGAAGGTGGAAGTGAAGGAGGGAGTGAATGAGGGACTACAGACTGAAGTGGGTTTATATACTACGATTTGCCGAGCTTTAACGATTACAAGTATCAGCTCAGACGAATCGATATAGTAAATTACAATGTCAACTTGTTTTGTCAAAGAAGTTCTATTAACGTCGTATAAATCACATTTTGTTTACACTTATGTCTCTAGTTGTGTATGGTTCAATCTGAAAAATCTACTGTCACCGTACGATTTATGTCAAGTACTATTTACGTAGTTTACAACATATGTTTTGTTCAAAGATTGAAGAGTCTATATATTAGGTTTTTCTCTCATAAAATCCAGACGGCAGCGGCAGTAATTGGTTCAATCCCCCACTGGCTAACACCACAGATGAGAAAAATGGTCTTACATAAACCACGGCACACAAACACAACGGCATAATGAATTGTGAATACATGGTTACTGACGTGGTACAGTCAGTAGGTAATACGGCCTACTGGTTAGCTTAAATCGATTTCATTTTTGAACGAGTTCGTAAAAATGGTACTAGTTTCTCCCATAATTGACGTTTGGCATATTAAGTGTAGTGCTCGAAGTGGAAGTGTAATGTGACTGGAAGGATGTATCATGTTAGGTGCCTTCGGCGTGTTATTTCAGTGTTGTAGCATTATAAATATTGGCATTGTGTTCATTGCGACAAGCATATTCCGGTTGAAAACTGACGTTAAACCCTACACAAACATACCGTCATATGTTATGGCAGAGTTTAGTGACGGCTGCTTTTCGAATTTGTAATTGCATTTGTCTTGTCATTGAACAATAACCACTGCAAGGTGTGCCTCTTGGGAATGCCGGTACTGTTATGATTAGAGACGAGGAAGTGACACATTTCGAGTTTTATGAAAGCAATCACTCAATCCATTTATCATATTTCTTTTAAAGTATCGGCGGCGGCAAAACAGACTTTCATGTAATTAGTATCAAGATTGATGTCCATGTGAAGGAGTAGTAAAGTCACAGATTGACATGTGCATTATTGATGTGCAGAATAATACAAACGTCACATCAAACAATATTAAAACATGCAATTGGAATTAACGTACTGATAATTCAAAGTCATTACGATGTACTACAAACGGCCGTTATACTTGATTGCTTTGCAGGCAAAGATCAATTGTAAGCCGTGTTATCAGGACGAATATAAATGTTGTAGCATAATAACGTGTGTTCATTCAAGACCAAGAGCGAATCTAGCGATGGACAGGGGTTCGAAAACTTCCCTAAAATGTGTACAAAATGTGTGGTTTTGCTGTTTTGTGTGCCAGTTGTTATTATAGGCTGAAACACTAAATTTTCAAAATAATTTTTTAAATGCCTACACATAATGGAAAATTCGATATTGCTATTATATTTATGCCTTTAAAATAATACAACATAAGAGTTTGTCAAACATAAACGTTGCATTATCTGGATGAAAACATAATTTAAATCTAAACACATTATCCTGTTAGCGTATCGATTACAAGGCATTACTGCTTTCAAAGTATTGTTTATTCGTAAAACATTGCAGGGTTAAATACAGAGAATTATTTTCTGAATAACTGAACTCATGTTTTAACAGTGTTTAATCAATAAGAGAAAACAATGTAACTATTGGAAACATATACTGATACAAAACGCATGCATACAATTCAAAACCCAAGCAAGCTAAATGCATGATGTAGGAGAGTTGTTAGGAAAACAATTGTCGTTCGTCCCTAACCGAGCTACCATTAAAGACTTGGCCACACTATCACTGATCACCGTTTATTTATAGCCATTCTAAATCACTACACAACTACCATTCTCTAACCAACAAGGCAGCATTAATAGGCAATATAACCATACAACTAATCAGAGAGGCGTTTTCAATGACAACAGTCGCCACGTTGTTTTAAAACAAGCATTTAAATCCTCCTAATTCGACTATTGCAAAGCAGAATCAGTGGTCAACACAGACTGGCGTTAATGAATTTCGCAATTGCTATCTTAAAAGGACTAGTACAACATGCATGACATTTTCGAAACAGTAAGATCGGTGCACAGTGCCTCTGGATTAAAAATATAAGAAAACAATTCTCGAACTGATATACAATTAGGACTACAAACACATACACCTGGCATCGTTGTATATATGAATTATTCGACTGATACATCTAGTCGCATGCTCATAACAGTGTTTGAAACGGTGAGAAGTAAAAATAGTGCATGTCTTTGATAATGTCTAATTTCTTCTCGTTTTTTTCAAATAATATATGGTCTGGGAGTGGCTCACAATAATGCGTTTTCAATGCCACGGTGTCTTAGGAAGGCAGGTTAATTACTTCAGATTACCCAAAGCTCGATACAAAAGTCAAACAGGAAATGTAAAATTTAAAGGACACATCATGTTTACAAACATACATGCATTCCAGAAAAAAAGGGAAACAAAAGGATGACCATAAACAATTGAAAGTAAGCGACACCAAACACATCAAAGTGTTCACAAAGGAGTACCGCCTTGCAACGGCCAGTAGCAAACAGACCGCTGTGGGATGTGTATTAAACGTGTTCTAAAATGTGCAGTTCAATAACATAATACGTTTTACATTCACGTTTTACTTCTCTTTATTTTTTGTTGATGTATATTTTTTATATCTGCTTGTTACTATTACAGCTATATCGTCATCAATTGTTTTTGTGTTTGTTGCGTTAAAATTAGATTATTCAAAAATAATAACGTTTAAATGATGTGCTTTTAAGGCTCAATAGACACATTTACCTGGCCTGCATGTGTCAAATTAATTAACATCTCTAACCAATAACTATATAGAGTATGAGAATCCTGTGCTGATTTGTTTCTTGTGATTATCGTTTCTTCATACAGGGTTTGCAAATATTGAGCATATAGTTTTCATATTTTAATTGGGCTGCTCTAAATAACCTATACTGTGGTGATGAGCCGTTAAACAACATACAGTTCAATTCAATTCATATGTTAATTGAAAACTCACAACGGCACATGAAGTATAAACGATTATGGCATGCAATAGACCTAAACAACTAATGGAAAACGTCACAATTACAATTAAGTGTTTTTCCTTTTACAATGCGCATGGTTGATGTTAAGCTTTGAGACGCCTACAAACAAGGTTAAAATACTTTGTACATATTATACACATATGACATATGTGTATTAATATGTATTATGGCAGGACAGCAGTCATCTACTGGCTATTTCGAATATTCCCTTATTTGGACTTTTAAATTACATCTCTTTTGCTAGAACATCTTTCCCAGGAGTGATATTATCAGTTACATCATACGAATTTACAAGTTCCATTTGTTTACGTTCAATGTAACCGGAAACGTAAATATTCACCCACACTGAAGCGTTCCTAGTGTCGTGTTGTAAATTCATTGTAGTGGAACTACTATTTTGCATACTAGTTAGGAAGTGGTACCATTCGCAGTCCATGTCACAGGAAGTGTGACATGTGATGTAAACATTACAGTATATCGCTTCATTGTGAAAAATGCCCGCGATGTTACTACGGGATGTTTATTTCAAAAAAATGTTTTAGATGAAAATTAAAAGTTCAAACTTAAAAAAGCGTATGCAATAAATGGGATTTGTTTTGTTATATTATTATACACTCTTGAAGTCGCTCAGTATTTTACGCGGTTGAACTCGTGCATATACACCTATACAAATATAATAAACAATAAATATTGAAAGTAGCTCATCATTGTAGTTACATAGTATCAATAAGCACTTATGACTTCTCTACACTATATACAAACTTACCACATCACCTTATTAAATACAAGCTAATTATCCTTATTCAAAAAACATTCGCTAGAGAAAATACTACATTATTGGCATGTAATGAAATTAAAGCGTTTTTTACTAACGGCAGTTTAGACAATTATACTATGTGGACTTGATATGAAGTTTGTGAAGCACTCATCTTCCTATTAGATATTTCCGTCAGGTATGGAACCACCGTTTATAGACAAATTGTTGGTATCCCTATGGGTACGGACTTTGCACCACTTGTCGCAGATTTGTTGTTATTTTGCTATGAAAGAGATTTCATGTTGAGTCTTTCACCAGATACCCAGGCAGATGTTATGTAAGCCTTTAATGACACCTCTCGGTATCTGGATGACATACTGAACATTGACACCCCTTTTTTCCAACTATTGTTAATAATATTTGTCCTAAAGAACTTCAGCTTAACAAAGCTAATATATCTGATAATAACGCTTCTTTTCTTGATTTAGATATCTCGATTGAAAATGGTGAAATAGTAAGCAAAATCTATGACAAGAGAGATTATTTTAATTTTGACATTGTTAATTATCCCCACTTGGATGGGGATGTTCCCCGAGCAACTTCTTATGGGATGTATGTGTCTCAACTTATTCGTTTTTCAAGAACTTGTACTCGAGTTGAAGACTTTAATATTCGTAATCTCTGTATAACTTAAAAGCTACTCAGTCAGGGTTACCGTTACCATAAACTTCGTAAAACTTTTGCAAAATTGTATAATCGTAACCCTGATCTTCTTTCTATATATAAAAGTAATTTAAGGACTCTTCTGCGACAAGTACTATCACAGCTTGACTTCTATGGTGAGTTGTACGTTCTCTGAATGAAAACAGTCTGTTTTTATAGAACACTTACCCATTATTTAAAGCAAATTCAAACAAGGTTGGGTCTCTGGTATTAAGATTGATCGTATGTTACACACTAATGTGCACAATTTAGAAACTAAAGGAAATTATTGACAAGCACTGCTATTACTCAGTAAATGTTTTAACTCTTCTCAAATTAAACCTATTAGATATTTTATAAACGCACCATTTATGATGACATAAATTACAATAATATAATATGATCACGTCATTGAAATACCGTCACGAAATAGTACAGCTACTGAAATGTTCGGCTGTGTACATATTCAAGCGTTTGTTTAGAGCTGTGTGTCGGCTGTAAACCGTCTCCAGGACTAAACATCAGTAGTGTTATTGCTTGCTGGTCCTTTGAGATTATCAGACCCACTCTTCCTCGGCATTAAAGTAGAATCCTGCTTTTTCCGACTTTAGGGATTTATCATACCTTATATAATCTCTCAGTAACAGGTCGATAACATCGAGTAAACTATTTGTATCTCTTGTTTGTGTTTGTTGCTTCCAAGGGCTCCTCTTTTCATTATTTATAACATTTCTGATGGACAGTCTCGATACAAGCGAGATTGCTACTTTTCTCCTGTGTTTGTGTTCATTCTGCAATGGAATTACCTTTCAGCCTTTATTTACAAAACAGTTTACTTACGCCTTAAGGCTTGATTTGTTAAAATAGCTATTGAATGACCAATTTGAAACTGGAACTTGTTCAAAGACATAGATGCAGCATGAACTGTTTCCTATAATATAGCGCAAAAATTCATTATTATAAATGACGTTCATTTTTAATTATTTTTTAATTTAGTCTTTTGGCTGTTACTTGTGATACGCGGGCTTCATAACCGCTGCTCCCAACTAAATTCCTTTTTGTTTATTTCGCTCTTCGAGGCACACAATTTTAGTAGATCCTGGGACCATACGCCGCTGGATATAGGGAATGATTTTTATGAATATTGAGTTCTGCTCAACCCGGGGCTAGAGGGTGTGAGCGGTAGCTAGCATAAATACACTACCGCTCATGAACAGTCTTAATCCAACCGAAACTGCAATATTTCGTATGTGTCGTTCTCGGCCGTTTCGAAAGGTTCAATATCGTACTGTTTTTCAATGCCTTGATACGACCTTTGTATTATTTTTACGGGAAAGAACGAATGTGCCATACAGAGCACGAGCAATTCTACACTAGTAAAAGTTCCATGCTGACATGTGTTTAATGCACTGACATAAGTTATCTTTATTTCATTGTATAGCTCTCGCATGATAGAAAGTTTTGAATAAAAAGACTTTTCATTATACTTAGATGTCAGACCTTAGGAGCCATGGCTCTTTTATTGGAACTATTTAACTGATGCACGTCGGCATTCGTTACAATTAACAATATTAATTGTATAGTAATTTTGTTGTAGTTTGTATTTATTGACATGATTGAGAAAAATAGAAAACAGCAAGTTTCTTAAAAAAAATATTCATAGACTGCACAGTCAAAATAAAAATATGAATTCGAATTTTGTAATTGCATTTGTCTTGTCATTGAAAAATAACCACTGCAAGGTGTGCCTCTTGGGAATGCCGGTACTGTTATGATTAGAGACGAGGAAGTGACACATTTCGAGTTTGATGAAAGTAAACAGTCAATCCATTTATCATATTTCTTTTAAGGTATCGGCGGCAAAACAGACTTTCATGTAATTAGTATCAAGATCGACGTCCATGTGAAGGACTCGAAAGACAAGTGTTTAATTTTTGTTTGTGCCCGGTATATTTGCATATAAAAAAGTATGAGAGTGTACCTTTGGTATAAGTTTAGTGTATCCTTGAATGCTGCGTTCCCATAGTCCGTCTCTGTTGTACCTATACATTTAGTATGCCCTATTGGTTAAAAGGGGAGGTGGGGGCTACACTCCTTCGAACTAAACACAAACTCACACACACAAACTATATATTCCTGTTCAACTTCTAGATCTACTTAACGTGATGATATCTCTAGAACGTATTTCAAGTCATTATCGTCAATGTCAAGGTCAGTTGAGAGCCTCAAAAGTTCCAAAGTAGTTTCTGTCTGTATATAACTTAGATATAGTGGAGGGGTTGGTATCTACATGACACCATCATCACGGTCAATGTAACTTTTGTGGTTACATGTTATACTGGCAGGGCCTTGTCCTAGAATGAATGAAACTGTAGCCAGATTATGACATTGACAAAGACCTAGACTAATTGGTATGGCGCATGGCTATTGCCATTAACTGTAGATAAGCAAAATTGGATTGCGAAATAAATGTGTATACTGAACGTTAAGTTGTGGTGGTAAATATTGACCTCTGAACCCAGACTATGGTCTTGTCTGTGACTTTGACCTTTCTATAGTGGCGCCGTCACTTTTTTATATTCACAGTTTGATGAAGAAAGAATAAAATCGTGATAAAACATAACTTTCGAACCGGGACTATGACATGAACAGTGACCTTGATATTTAATAATTGACTAGGTGATGTGGCTATGTCATGTTATGTGGATACAGATGGTTGATGAGTAATATTAAGATTTTAAAATGGTTACATTGAAGGTATATTTGTGTGAGTAGAATGTATCCAAATAAACAATATATTCAGTCTCTTTTTATTTCTGCAATATGCAAGAAGCAAATTGTGAACTGTATGTCACCTACGCCTCGTGGGAGTAGTAAAGTCACATACTGACATGTGCATTATTGATGTGCAGAATGATACAAACGTCACATCAAACAATATTAAAACACGCAATTGGAAGTAACGTACTGATAATACAAAGTCATTACGATGTACTACAAACGACCGTTATACTTGATTGCTTTGCATGCAAAGATCAATTGTAGGCCATGTTATCAGGACGAATATAAATGTTGTAGCTTAATTACGTGAGTTCATTCAAGACCAATAGCGAATCTAGCGGTGGACAGGGTTTGAAACCTCCCCTAAAATGTGTAGTTTTGCTGTTTTGTTTGCCAATTCTTATTATATTTTGAAATACTAAATTTTCAAAATTATTTTTTAAATGCCTACACATAATGGAAAATTATTACATCATTTAAACCTAAATACATTATATTACCTATTTGTCTGTGCTTTGTATAGGAAACACTGGGAATAGAAAAGCTATATCAACTCGTTTGCTCTAAGGGGAAATATATTTCCCAGTACGGAACATTTCTCGGCCTTTTCCGTCAGTGGCGGGAACGTTCCGCCACTGACGTTCCGATTGTTTTACGGACGTCATCGTCAGATTCCGCCACTAGAGAATAACGATTAACGAAGAGTTCCGGTTCCACTTGTTTTGTTTGTATGACGTAACGTCGTCTTGGCGTTCTCGTGCGAACTGGTGTAAAAAGACGTGGATCATTAGAAATATTAGTAAAATATCATTTTAAATTATGTAATATATAGTTTAATAACCAGTGTTTTTAAGATACTGAAAATATTTCCCGAGGTAGAGAAATGACCTCGATATAAGAATATCGGGGCCATTTCTCTACCTCGGGAGATATTTCCCGTATCTCAAAAACACTTGTTATTAAACTCTATGTCATGTTAGCGTATCGATTACAAAGCATTACTATTTCCAAAGTATTGTTTATACCAAAATTGTCAACGTAAAACATTTTTTTCTTCTGAATAACTGAACTCATGTTTTAACAATGTGTAATCAATAAGAAAAAACAATGTAACTATGGAAGAAATATACTGAGATACAAACACATGCATATAATTCAAAACTCAAGCAAGCTAAATGCCTGATGTAGGAGAGTTTTCAGGAAATTAATTGTCGTTCGTCCCTAACCGAGCTACTGTTAAAGACTTGGCATATCCATGCCATCTTCGGGATTTAAATGTATTAGATACTGGGAACATACGCCTTACGGCATGGGAAAGCAGTGCACTCCATGTCCACCGCCATATGCATACCATCTTCGGGATGGTTAAAATTGTGTACTATTGATTTGATGAATATTGAGTTCTGCTCAACCCGGGGCTAGAGGGCGTGAGCGGTAGCTAGCATATTTCACTACCGCTCATGAACAGTCTCAATCAAACCGAGACTGCAATATTTCGTATGTGTCGTGCTAGGCCGTTTCCAAAGGTCCATTATCATACTTGTTTTGTCCACACTATCACTGATCACTGTTTATTTATTGCCATTCCAAATCACCATACAACTAATCAGAGAGGCGTTTTCAAAGACAACAATCGCCAAGTTGTTTTAAAACAAGTTTTCAAATCCTCCTGCTAATTCGACTATTGCAAAGCAGAATCGGTGGTCAACACAGACTGGCGTTGATGAATTTGGCAATTGCTGTCTTAGAAGTACTAGTACAACATGCATGACATTTTCGAAACAGTAAGATCGGTGCACAGTGCCTTTGGATTAAATATATAGAAAAACAATTCTCGAAATTATATAAATTTAGGACTACAAACACATGCACCTGGCATCGCTGTATATATGAATAATTCAGCTGCTACCGTGCTTCGAGTTTGAACTGATACATATAGTCACATGCTCATAACAGTTTTTAAAACGGTGAGAAGTAATAAAAGTAATTGATAATATCTAATTTCTTCTCTTTTTTTTCAATGTATTAATCAAATATGGCGTGGGAGTGGCTCACAATAAAGCGTTTTCAATGCCACGGTGTCTTTGGAAGGCAGGTTAATTACTTCAGCTTACCCAAAAGCTCTATACAAAAGTCAAAGAGGAAATGTAAAATGCAAAGGACACATAACGTTTACAAACATACATGCATTCCAAAAAAAGGGAAACTAAAGGATGACCATAAACAAGTGAAAAAAAATAAAGATAAAATATCGGACAGGGAAAGCAGCATTCAAGGACGACAGTCAACCACAAAACACAAAAACAAACAAGCAAACAGACAAACGAGAAGGCAAAAGTAATAAACAATGCAAACGACATCACAAACACAAAAGGGTTGACAATAGGGCTTCCGCCTTGGAACGGTCAGTGGCAACAAAGGCCACTGGGGATATAAACCGGTTATAGGGTGCACCAAAAAAGGATAAAAATATCGGACAGGGAAAGCAGCATTCAAGGACGACAGTCAACCCCAAAACACAAAAACAAACACGCAAACAGACAAACAAGAAGGCAAAATTGATAATAAAAAATGCAAATGACATCACAAACAAAAAAGGGTTGACAATAGGCTACTGCCTTGGAACGGTCAGTGGCAAAGTAGGCCACTGGGAGTTTAAACCGGTTCTAGGGTGCACCAAACCTCACACTTACCCTAGTGTCATCCCATTAAAACAGGACAGTGTAAATAAAAAAATCCCCGCCATGATCTAATCTCTAACCAACAAGGCAGCATCAATATGCAATATAAGTAAAACACAAATATACTCGTGTACATATAATCCAAAAAAAACATTAGCCTAGAAAGCCACAATGAAGGTACTCAATGACTTGGCAGAAGCCAGAGCAACCAGATAATAAACCATTAAGGGCACGACAGGAAAGATCATAGACAAACATCAAACGCCACCGTCCCAATGGGCTTTAGGTAGGCGTCATCATAGGGTCCACAGCCTGTCCGGTCATCGTACAATTTAACAGGAAAGCATAGTGGCGAACTGTAAAAGAGTCCACCACCTAGCATGTAGTACGTTGCAAAATAATAGGGTCATAACCTCTTTTGATAAACTTTATAACAAGTTTAACAAAGATAGTATGAAAGTGATCATGACCAAGAATCTTACGAAGTTTATAAATCACATCACCATAGAAGTCAGGTTGTGGTAGTCCTTGTCGCAGAAGAGTCCTTAAATTACTTTTATATTTGGAAAGAAGGTCAGGGTTACGATAATACAATTTTGCAAAGGTTTTACAAAGTTTATGGTAACGGTAACCCTGATTGAGTAGCTTTTCAGTTATACAAAGATTACAAATATTAAAGTCCCATACCCGAGTACAAGATCTTGAAAAACGAATAAGTTGAGATACATACACCCCATAAGAAGTTACTCGGGGAACGTCCCCATCCAAGTGGGGGTAATTAACAATGTCAAAATTAAAATCATCTCTCTTGTCATAGATTTTGCTAATTATTTCACCATTTTCAATCGAGAGATCTAAATCAAGAAAAGAAGCGTTATTATCAGATATATTAGCTTTATTAAGCTGAAGTTCTTTAGGATACATATTATCAACCATAGTTGGAAAGAAAGGGTTATCAATGTTCAGTATGTCATCCAGATACCGAGAGGTGTCATTAAAAGCTTCAATAACATCTGCCTGGGTATCTGGTGAAAGACTCAACATGAAATCTCTTTCATAGCAAAATAAAAAACAAATCTGCGACAAGTGGTGCACAGTTCGTACCCGTAGGGATACCAACAATTTGCTATAAACGGTGGTACCATACCTGATTCAATATATCTGATAATATTATCTAATAGGAAGATGAGTGCTTCACAAACTTCATAGCAAGTCCACATAGTATAATTGTCTAACTGTGACATCGAACAAATCATAGTGTTCACAAAGAGTACCGCCTTGCAACGGCCAGTAGCAGAAAGACCACTGTGGGGGTGGCAAACATGCCGTTGTGGGGAGTGTATTAAACGTGTTCTAAAGTTTGCAGTTCAATAACATAATACGTTTTACATTCACGTTTTACTTCTCTTTATTTTTTGTTGATGTATATTTTTTATATCTGCTTGTTACTATTACAGCTATATCGTCATCAATTGTTTTTGTGTTTGTTACGTTAAAATTAGATATTTAAAAATAATAACTTTTTAATGCATTTACATTTAAAGCTCAATAGATACATTTACCTGGCCTGCATGTGTCATAGTAACTAACATCTCTAACCAATAACTATATAGAGTATGAGAAACCTGTGGCTGATTTATTTCTTGTGATTATCGTTCTTCCTACAGGGTTTGCAAATATTGAGAGAATACTTTAATTGAAAACACACAACGACACATGAAGTATAAACGAATATTGCGTGCAATATATCTAAACTAATGGAAAACGTCACAATTAAAATAAAGTGTTTTCCTTTTACAATACGCATGGTTGATGTTAAGCTTTCAGACGTACATACGAGGGTGCTTCAAAAAGTTCTGTCACTAGGCATATATCCTTTGAACTGGATATTACACTGAGATAAAGTAGTGTATTTATAGTACTACTGGGTTCGCTCTCTTAAATTCCACAACAAAAAAAAAAATCCGGTTATTTATACCGCTTAATTACCTCCCTTTACCCCACCTTTTGGATACTGGCATCTCTGAAAATGTCCTTGTTACAAAACGTTGTAAAAATTATTTAAATAATTCTATGCTTTTAAATTGTCTTGTACGCCATCTGTTGTTATTCGCCTGTCATCCATGAAAATGATTATTGATAATTCGGAAAGGTCTTGCTGTAAACCAGATATGAGTGAATGCATATCCATTAATTTTAGCGGAAATAACTGATTTTCTTCATTTTGTTTACGGAAATGTTATAATATCTTTTAAATGTCGTAATTATTCTCATAGTATTAATATGTTTTCATATTTTTTTACAAATCCTAATCCTTCAGTGTTTAAATTTCATATTAAACACATTATTGTAGAATTTTGCACAATATTTAGTGAAAATATTGATCATCCAAAAACGCTATTTCAGAAGACTGCCCTTCCAATTAATGTCCATTTATTATTAAATTAATTTTACATGTTAGTTTAAAATGTTAATTTCTAAGACAATGCCTTTTCATCTACCATGTTTAACTTCTGAATCTTGTAATGCACAGATATATCTGGTAATGTATGAGAAATGTCAAAGGTCTTCGACAAGTACTTAAAGAGAAACAGGCATTTAAAAAAGTAACAGTTAACATACCTGAAAAAAGATCAGGACGAAAATGCCTCAGTATGTATAAGTGATGTATATTAAATGTTCCATAACTTTCGTCACACAAAATATACAGCATTCATTTTACCATCAATAGAATGGTATTGAAACTCTCTTTCATTTGGTACCTAACATCAACACTCATAACGAGCACATAATTGTTAAAACGCGTTAGTGACAGAACTTATTGAATGACCCCCGTAGTATTCAGTTATGACATAATGTTTTATGTGTATTATTGCAGGACGGCAGAAATCGAATATTCCCGTATTTGGACTTTTACATTACATCTCTTTGGTTAGAACAATCTTTCCCAGGGTTGATATTATCAGTTATAGCATACGCATTCACAAGCTCCGTTTGTTTACGTTCCATGTAACCGGAAACTTCAATATTCACCCACATTGACGCGTTTGTAGTGACGTTGTGTAAACTAATTGTAGTGGAACTACTATTTTGCATACTCGTTAGGAATTGGTGCCATTCACAGTCCATGTCACAGGAAGTGTGTCACGTGATGTAAACATTACAGTATATTGTTTCATTGTGAAAAATGCCCACGATGTTACTACGGCACGTTTGTTTCAAATAAATGTTTAAGATAAAAATTAAAAGTTCAAACTTCAAAAAAGAGTATGCAATAAATGGACATCAGATTTTTATTGGTATATTATTAGTATACACTCCTACAGTCTCTCAATAGTTTAATCGGATGAACTCGTGCATATACCCCTATACAAATATAATAAACAATAAATATTGAAGGATCTATGTTAAAAGTAGCTCATAAGTATAGTGGCATATAGTATATACATATTGAAGAATTGTGCACATCTCCTTCTCGGAAACTGATTAGTTAGTTCTGACACGAACATTCTTATTTTTATGTAAAAGTAATCCTTGGTATTAAAACTGTATACAGAAATATATAGATTTTTGTCATAACGATTATTAATAAAATAATTCTGGTGTGAGCTATTGGATTATAAGAATGGTGCAAACACAAAATCGTCATAGCTGAAAGTGTGCTGTTTACTGTTTAAAGAAAGGTGTAAGCAATTCTTCAGCCACGCATTTTAAACCGCAAATTGATGCCTTAACTAAAAATCTATTTAGGCTTACCAGTGGGCCATATGGCCTATTGACCGTTCCGAGTCGGTAACCCTGTTTCCACGTCTCTTTGTGCTGTGTATTGTCATTTTCATTGTATAGTACAATTTGCTCTTTGTTTGTGGTGCACTGCGAATCAACGGTGCCATTGCGTTTGGTGCTATGATTTCTATTGGCCCATTTTTCTTATTTTTGACTTATTCAATAAATACTGATAAGGAAGATGCTTTGGAAAACGAAGAACAAGAAAATAATGTAACATAATCGGTTTTATTGAGTCTGTTCATGAGAGGTAATGTAAGAAGCAACACCCTTCTCGCCCACTAGCACCGTCTTAAACGGTTCCTACTTCAAACCCATTTATATTGGGCGCATGGATCCCAAAGGAGCAGTAAAAATAACATTACTGAAACCCGTCGTTTTAAGTTGTAATTTCTCTGAGTGTTAAAAAAACTCTGGTTATATAGATGTCGCAAGATAACCCTAGTGGTTGGGGCTAACTCAGGAAAAAGCAATGACGGTGAATGCATTTACATAAGTTTAATGCAACTTTTAAAATATGTTAAATATATATACAATTATCAAAAAAAACAAGCGGATACACAGATTAAATATGAAAAGACAGTTCTCATGAACTATTAAGGCGTTCTTAGTATTATCACAAATACTGCATGTGTCGACTGACTATATACGACACTAAAGTGTTGTTAAAATTATAGCAATGCTGATGATCACACGAATTATGATTATGATCTAGCGCGATAACTGTGATGCGCGAGAATTCATGAATGTGATGATGTGCGAATCCAATAGATGATTGTCATCAAATGCCTTCTATAAGGGATGATCACGCGGTATAATGATGATTAACCTCCACTGAGGTTGTGGATGATGTTCTTCCAGTGAGGACTGATAACGAGCCCACCTCGTGTCCCGGGGGTTGTCGATTCTATAACCTGGCCTTGTTGCACAGGTACAGGGACCGTCTCCACCGCTCGTAACGTTATATGTTGATTCTAGTGTCGAATCACCTAAAGGTCTTACACACCCTAAAGGCTTAGCTCCATTCCGGGAGGCTTATCTGCACCGGACAGGTTAGGCTGTAATAATGCAAACGTTTTAGATGTCGGTTCATAAAAACACCAATCTTATATAATTATCATTACACCAACACATCATTATCTAATAAATATATACAAGCCACTCTCTAATTATGAGGAGTAACAATGGATGTATATTCTACAACGCCATGTATACGCGTCGAACATTTATACTAGTCACTCATCTCATTGTTAACTAATGCACCTAATATACAATGGTATCAATTCAATCGTGTATTACAATCAATGAGTTCTACAACAATGTCAACTAATGCACCTATTACAACACGTTATCAAATCAATATTGTTTTACAATTAATGATCAATTACAATAATTACATCTAATAAAGTAACTTCAAAATTATACGCAAGTCTCAAGTTAATGTTCGAGAAACATAAAAGCTAACAGGATGTCGTACACGCTAACCAAGATGGCGCCGCCAACTGAATACAAATGTACGATAAAAGTTCATAAATAAATACTGACCACATATTGCCTGTGAATTTCGACGTCCAACTTCTGCTCCAAACAAAGCAACTATCGAGCAATTCCGGCCAAAACTAGAAGGCAATGGATGTTATAGAAAACGTTACGCCCAAACCATTATTTACCCCGGTCAGTCCATGATACACGTGACAACATGCGCAGTATTAAAATCTACATGAAAGGACACTTAAACTACTTGCTCTTTAAAGAGATAGACCTATACTTTTACATGCATTAGCACAAAGCTAAACTTATTAAACGGTCCTTCCGGACGCCCTCTAGCGGCCACTTAAAATGTGTACGCTTTTTCGTGTTACCTGACAATATTATGTACATTGTGAATTTGGTTCAACTGAACAGTGGATTAGGGTGTAACTAACAGGTGCTTACAAGTGCTATGTACGACCAATACGCTCTACCCGTAACATTGTGTGACAATAGAACACTTTCCCATTATTTGAAGCAACATCAAACAAAGTTGGGTCGCTGGTATTAAGATTGATCGTATGTTACACACTAATGTGCATAATTTAGAAACTAAAGGAAATTATTGACAAGCACTGCTATAACTCAGTAAATGTTTTAACTCTTCTCAAATTAAACGTATTAGAACTTTTATAAACGCTCCATTTATGACGACATAAATTACAATAATCTAATATGATCACGTCATTGAAATACCGTCACGAAATAGTATAGCTACTGAAATATTCGGCTGTGTACATATTCAATAGCGTTTGTTTAGAGCTGTGTGTCGGCTGTAAACCGTCGCCAGGACTACACATCAGTAGTGTTATTACTTACTGGTCCTTTGAGATTATCAGACCCACTATTCTGCGGCATTAAAGTAGAATCCTGCTTTATCCGACTTTAGGGATTTATCATACCTTATATAATCTCTCTTTAACAGGTCGATAACATCGAGTCAACTATTTTTATCTTTTGTTTGTGTTTGTTGCTTCCAAGGGATCCCCTTTTCATTATTTATAACATTTCTCATGGACAGTCTCGATACAAGCGAGATTGCTACTTTTCTTTTGTGTTTGTATTCATTCTGCAATGGAATTACCTTTCAGCATTTATTTACAAAACAGTTTACCTGCATGGGCACATTCGGCCTTAAGGCTTACTTTATTAAAATAGCTATGGAATGACCAATTTAAAACCGGTACATCTTCAGAGACATAGATAGAACATGAACTGTTTCCTATAATAAAGCGCAATAATTCATTATTATAAATGACGTCCATTTTAATGCCTTGATACGCCATTTGTATCATTATACTGGTAAGAACGAATGTGTCGCACAGAGCACTAGCACTTCTACACTACTAAAAAAAGAAAGATATACAAATCGGACACGGAACGTAGCATTCAATGACGACAGTCAACCACAAAACACAAAAAACAAACACGCAAACAGGCAAACCAGAAGGCAAAAGTAATAATAAATGCAAACGAAATCACAAACACTAAAGGGTTGACAATAGGGCTTCCGCCTTGGAACGGTCAGTGGCCAAAAGGGTCACTGGGGTTTAAACCAGGTTTTAGGGTGCACCAAACCTCACACTTACCCTATATCATCCCAATTAAACGGGACAGTGTAAATAAAGAAATACCCGCCATGAAATATTCTCTAACCAACAAGGCAGCTTTAAAAGGCAATATAAGTAAAACGCCTAGATGCTTGAGTATATATAAATACCAAAAAAAGCCTAAAAAGCCACAATGAAGGTACTCGATGACTTGGCAGAAGCCAGAGCAAAAAGGGAATAAACCATTGAGGGCACGACAAGACAAGACTGCGGACAAACATCAAACTCCACCGTCCTAATGGGCCTTAGGTAGGCGTCATTATAGGGTCCACAGCCTGTTTCATGCTGACATGTGTTTAATGCACTGACATTTGTTATCTTTATTTCATTGTATACCTCTCACATGATAGAACGTTTTGAATAAAGATACTTTTCACTATACTTAGATGACAGACCTTAGGAGCCATGGCTCTTTTATTGGAAATATTTAATTAATGCACGTCGGCATTCGTTAAAATTAACAATATTATTAACAATATTAATGGTGTAGTAATTTTGTTGTAGTTTGTATTTATTGACATGATTGAGGTAAACAGAAAACTGCAAGTTACTTAAAAAAAATATTCATAGTCTGCGGAGTCAAAATAAAAAAATGAATTCTACTCAAGATAGCAACTCAAGCCCAGTTCGTCTTTTTGCCTGTTTTTGGGCTTACTGTGTTCTGTGAAACCTGCATCATTTCCTGTTCGACTTTTATACTTATTTCAATATACAACATTAAGATATTCGAGGAGGAATGCTGATACACACTTCAAGTACTTCAACTGCAATTCTCCTCTGACCGAAAAAAGACAATGCTACGTTTATATAACATCATTAATATAATCATGCATATAAAACAACGTTTTTGGAACAAAGTCAAGAATATGTCTTCGTTATTGGATATAACACATTTCCAGGAATATATTCCTGATATTGGCCCAAGTGTGAACGGCTTCCTAATATTGAGTCTTTAAGGAGAAAACGGTGTCATTTCATTACTTATTTAAAACTACGGTTCGCTGAAAATGTATTATTTGAATAGAGACGTTATAAAGAGCTGCAATCTACGCAAAATAAAATGTAATCATACTCCCACATCCCCACACACCCACAAACATATACCCATAATGGTACATACTCGTCGAATTGTGAGGAAATTTCCTCGTAGCACAAAAGCGGAGGGACCGTAATAGGTATTCAATTCAAAACAGATAATCTGCTTTCACAGAACACAGTCAAACAAAAACACGCATTAAAACAAACGAAAATTACAATGTTAATAAGAAGCAAAGTATGTGATTTCACAAACATGAACGGGTTGACAATAGCCTATTATAGGTCTACCACCTTGGACATATCAGCACCAAAAAGGCCGCTGAGTATCTAACAATGCTTTTTGGATGCGCAGAACCTCACTCTTACCACAAACCATGGTCGAGAAGCAGTGTTTTGACTTTAAAGGCGTTAACTAATATATTGGAGGAATGAACGAGAATCTAATTAAACTATAAACGTATGAATGTTTTGAATTAATGACAGTGAATACACGTTTCTTGTTAATTGAATTGTTTATTTTAAGGAGATGTTGGAATTTTGATGACAAACGGAAGAAATACAACTTGTTATTAAAAAAGGAGCATGTTTTTCTTAACATTCATAACACATGTATGATACTTGTCTGTTCCTCTTATGCAAGAACATACGATATGTAAAGTTTCATTGAATTCCTAATCACGGTTTCTTTGATGTTAACTTAACGTACTGGTTAGCGGACGCCGACGCCGGCGCAGGGAGAGTAGACTTATAGTTGCCCCACTTCCATCCCCCTCCTCCCCCACCCCCATCACCACTCGAAAAGTCGAGCTTATAAAGAACAAGAACTTTGTGTTTAATTCCTATTGTAGGTGACAATTCGTATAAATAATAGCACACGCGCGAAACTACAATGCGAATACGAATGTATGCAGTATGAACGCTTATGGTTTGAATGGAATGGAATGAATGGTGTTTTACGGCACGTCGACACTTAAATAGGTCGTATTGTGCTCAAAAAACGATGAATCATGAAGGAATGAAGTAGTCATTAAAAATAATGTAAACGTATAAAGATAAAACTATCTACAAATAAGGGATGATATGGTAGCATTATAAACTATGTATATATGTAAATCAACAAATGCCCGGCAACGCGCTTGTAAACAAGTAATATATATAGGAACATTTTATATTGATTTATGAAGTCTGATTTCTTTAAGGAAATCTAAAACAAGACCAAAATCTATACATAACTCTTTAGATGTATTAACTGTGTAGTATCTTTGTCGCATAGGATCAAAGTCTACACTTTCCAACAATATATGTTTGACCGTTAACGTATTCTGGCAACTGCTCACCTTGTAATAAATATGAATGAGTACAGCGTGTATGCCCTATCCTGACCCTGACTAGGACAGCTTCCTCTCAACGAATGGGTCAACTAGAAGTACGCCATTCTCCGAGTAACGGTTTAATGGAATTTATTGTTCACCGACAAGTCCCAAGCGGCTTGACAAGGGTTACGAATAGATGTGTTGATACAACCTTTAAAATCGGTATAAGGTAATTTGGTATTAGATAAATTTAAACCTAATGCTGCATTAGCAGCACTATCAGCTCTATCGTTACCGCGTATTCCTACTTGGCTTGGAAGCCAGCAGAAAATAATAACATTATCAACTAAAAGAGAATTGTACTTTTCTAAAAGTTGAAGCACAACTGGATTATCATGTTTCATATTACCCAGTGCTTGGACAGATGAAAGGGAATCAGAAAAGATTACGAAACGGTATTCATCAGATTCCTGAATATAATTTAAGGCAAGTTCTG
The DNA here is from genome assembly GCA_037043455.1 of Cyrtodaria siliqua. Taxonomy (NCBI): domain Eukaryota; kingdom Metazoa; phylum Mollusca; class Bivalvia; order Adapedonta; family Hiatellidae; genus Cyrtodaria; species Cyrtodaria siliqua. The sequence continues at coordinate 131,286 of JAWPHD010004642.1, forward strand.
TTGCCTTAAGTTCAGCTGAAAAAATAGAGGCCTTGTCAGGCAGGCGGTTCTTTATGCTATGTTTGTGAATAACAGCTGCTGCAGCTACCTTGTCTCCATCTTTAGAACCATCTGTGTATATATGTTGAAAGTTACTGTATTTCTATTTAATTTCATTAAATTTGCTTTGAAAGATAGTAGGATCTGTAATGGATTTGTTATTATTACAATGATCAAAAATTACAATGATCAAAAATACTGTTTTGTAACTATCAATCTGAATTCCCAAGCTCAATACACAAGACCGTATTCACACGAAATTTCGCGTCTTATAAAAGCTACAGAGTCTCTATATCAATCGATTTCTTCTTTGTAGGCGTGTCCTTATTGTTAACATCTTGTTCACCATCTCATGTAGAAATCGGGTATTTAAGCGAGCATATAGCGCAGGAAATCATTTACAGTATAAACATCGACCAGTGCGCATCGTACCTATACACAGGTAACAGTAATGTTTAAAGAAAATAAAGTTAGCCTCTTTCGGAGCTCGAACACAGGAACTTCTGATTTCAATTCAGGTGCTCTATCCACCGAACTATAACGCTACTTGAGAAAATATTATACTACCTACCATGTATTATGAAGCAAAATAACTTAACATATCTCATTGGTTTGATTTGTTTGTATGGTGTTTTAACTCATTTTCAACACATGTAATGTTATATATCACGGTCGATTTTTTGTGGTGGAGGCAAACCACCCGCTTTTTCTGGGTAGAAGCTGTACTATATGTTTTCGCGGTTAGGGCAATGCATTTTGTTAGAAACTGGGAACATACGCCGATGGCCATATAATGGTGTAAAAATAACTCAGTGAAAGTTCCATGTTCACCGTCATCAGCAGGATGGCTCAAATGTTTGTACTACTGGCATGATTGGCATTTTGAATATTTAGTTATGCTCGGTAGGAAGCATTTTTCACAACCGTTATTGAACAGTCTCAATCAAACCAAGAATGCAATAAATTTTGTATTTATCGTGTTCGATGATTTATAAATTTCTCCTTTCATCCTTTTTGTTTTCATTAAAAAACGCGATTCATAAAATATTGTATTAATATTTAATCGTACAGCGAATATTTTTGTCTAGCGGAATAAACCGACAGTGTATGTTGTTCATTCCCCGAGCACAGTTGATGTCTAACATTTATGACGTCGTTTCTTTGAAATACAAGCCAAATATATGCACCATAGGACAGAAAGATCTATATTTAAAGACAATACCAAATCTAGAACCTTGATTGTTAACGTGTCTAATATCAACTAAAACGTAAAACTTGGCATGAAATGTGTCATCTATCCCATATAATGTTTAAACGCTTTCCAAATAGCTATAAAATAAACGTAAATGCCATAACATTTCAAGAAATGCACACAAACAAAATGAAATTTTACCCAGGAATGACAAGATTGTAATCAACATCGATGGGAAATAATAAATTAAACTGTTTCATCTGTAAAGTGTTTCTTCTCTAAAGGTTCGTGAAATTCATAACTGCACACTTAAACGGGTTTGCGCTGCGACTAGCAGAAATGTAAATACGAACTAAAATTTTTACTGAAATGCGATATGGGAGGTCTTGTGCGTATTAACCTATTATTATATGAATCTAACCACCTGTTGCTTAATGTCGTTGTTTAAGTTTCAATTATGAAATGAAATAGTAGAATATTTGCACTATTTTTTTTTTTTTCGAAATGTCGAGCTTATAAAGAAGAAAAATCATTATTCTCCCGTTGAGCTGTTCTATTTGCTTCTATTTGACAAATACCTAATTAATAGCACCTACACGATACTTAATCCAATATGAACGCTTTTTATTTGACCTATCATTATTTTTTAGCTTGCATTCCTAGATTCATTAAGCAAGACCGAAATAACGCGACAGGTTATGTTTTGTCCTTTTCATTGACTTTAAATATGATAATTTATTTCGGTTTGTGGTGCTGTGCGGACCTTTCGTTTAATGGGTGTGGTTTCTATATTACATGTTTTCTCATTATCATAGTATATTGCACTTTTTTTATTTTATACATTTGATTTTATTAAAAATGATGAATAACATTTTACAAAATATTACATATACAAAGCAACTCAGAAGAATATAAGCAATATTAAGTAAGCTCTTTAATACCCAGCACATTGAAGCTTATTAGTTTCTATATAAATATCAAATGCTTTAGGGAGTTTACAACTCTGTTAATAAGTATAACAAAAGTAATCATAGAAAATATGGATAATACGTAACTAATAAATGAAATATAAAAAGTTCGGACAGGGAAAGTAGTTCTCTAGAATACAACGCTTTCATTACACTGACCTCTGTGAAAGTCTAAGAAAGTAACCTGCGATAAATTTGTCACATGACCATAGCTAAAATATCAAAATGGCACAGTAGGGCTACCGCCTTGGAACGGTCGTTGGCAAAAAAGGCCGCTGGGGTTTAAATCAGGTTTAAACAAGGTTCTAGGGTGCACCAGGCCCCACACTTACACTACCGTCAACCCAATAAATATTCTCTAACCAACAAGGCAGCATTAATAGGCAATTTAATAGCCTAGAAAGGTTAACCCTATGGAAACGATTTGGTGGTGCGTATTTTGAATGTTTTGACGGCGGAATGATATGCCAAAGTGCAAACCTTTATTCTACCCCAATATAATTCTGGGATTAATTTACCGTATATTTAAAACATTCAAGCCGAAAAATTGATTTCTTTTATTATTTAAGCATTTCATGTAAAGTTAATTCAGAAAAAATTATTAGTGCAATCAAGAAAATTTATATTTTCATCGTTTTCATCTTTAGCCAAGATTCGTGGTATTCGATGAGACGTTAACAGAGGCGTATGTGTAGGCAAGGAACTACAACTCTGGGTTAAGATTACACTTTAGAATACAGCATACTTTCAATAGCCGAGTGATCTGAATTTCTCTATGTTTAGTATGAGTGAGCTTCCATTGTCCAACCATTTTTTCTCACACTATGACCACACTATGTCCCTCACATTATTGCCACACTATAACCATATCTAACTCTAAGCGATTTGTATTTCTACTAAGTTCGAATATTTCTACCAGATAATTGGGCCTTCAAGTATTTTCAAATGTATTCATTAAAATACGAGATCCGCAAGATATTGTATACATATTGTCTCGTCCAGGGAATATTGCTGTCTGGCGGTTACTGTTGTTCATTCCTCGAAAATATTTGCATTGCGTCGCTCCCGTTGTAATTCTAGCCAACCATAGGTAAAACAATACGAAGAAGTCAATATTTAAAGACAATACCAAATCAAGACCCTTTATCGTTAACACGTGAAAACAACTAAAATGTACAACTTGGCATGAAACGTGTCATTAATTCCATATAATGTTTAAACGCTTTCCAAATAGCTATAAAATAAACGTTAAATGCCATAACATTTCAAGAAATGCACACAAACAAAATGAAATTTTACCCTTGATTGTCACGAATGTAATCAACATGAATGGGAAATAGTAAATAAAACTGTTTCATCTGTAAAGTGTTTCTTCTCTAACAGTTCGTCGACATCATTACATTACAACACATTTGCGCTGCGACTAGTAGAAATGTATGGGTTCTGAAAAGGGAGATCGGACGTATTTCTTGTGAATGCTTACCGTTTAATGAATTGAAATTTCAATGCGCAATTTTAGGAGGGAAAATATCCTCCGCGGACGAATGAATGCATATATCACAATATAAATCTAGCAATACTATTTAAAAACAAATCAAAAATTTATTTGAAACATAGTTTAGTACCATCGTGAGGATTATCCACAATTTACTACAAGTTGTTTCTTTCGCGTGACAAACTGCCTGTGACGTAATATGCGTAACTGCGCAGTGCAAAAATCCCCAAAAGTAGTTCCGAGTACATTACCTACCCAACATGCCCGCAGCCAGCCCCACAATTTAACCTAGACAAATCCCATTATATGGAGGTTTGGTGGCATGCACCATCCACCTCACCCGCACTTCGATATATTTGCGATTTCTTCATGTTAGTTCATGCCCTGACATGATTTCAATTTTAAGCAAAAATGAGATATAGGTTCCTATAGAAACCACAACGTCCGAACCCAATGGCATCGTAGGTCCGCACTGTACTGCAAACAAGGACTTGATAATACAATGAAAGAGACAAAATACAACAGAAAAGGTGGTTAAGACAGGGTTACCGACTTGGAACGGTCAGTAGGCAATTAGGCCTACTGGTTAGCTTGAATCGATTTTATATGCGCACACTCCTCGCTATTACCCTATCTTCAGCGCCCGAATAGACAAGAGAAAACTTTCAAATATTTAAAAGTCATTAAAAAGTTATAAGAAAAGTCGAAATACAACATAATTCAACATTTCTAACACTTTCAAATGATTGTGTTAAAGAAAAAGTAAGTCTACTTTCACTTTTACCCTATGCAGAATCTCGCTTTAGGTCATATACCACTATAACATTTCCCATAGACCTCCATTATAGCCTTTTGGCCTACAACATCTATTCCTATATCGGAACGGATGAAAAAACCTAACTTTTTTTAAAGAACTATCTTAGAGACCTCAAAAAAGACCAGCAAATTGGGGATAATGTGATGCTTTCAGTCTCTTATATTTCACTGAAAGTGGCCACCCCCAGAATGGCAGTCCAGAAATTTTACTTTTTGCAAATATACTCTCAGTACAATTGTATCCATACACATGCAAATTTCAGTCAAAATATCCTAAATCAACATGTTTTATGATGGAAATATAATATTTCGATGTTTTGTGGGGAAGAGATATTTGTCATTCCATAATTATTTATTGATATACGTAAAGTATGAACAATTTCCAAATTCTACTTAGACAACTGCCTCGGTGTGCCTCGGCTAGCTTGGGGCTATCCCAGTATGACATTACAACATGTCGGATAGGGACGAATATTGACGTGTCCAGATAGGGACGAATATTGACGTTTCCAGATAGGGACGAATATTGACGTTTCCAGTTCATTAATTGTAAAAGGAGTTTGTAAATGCCTATGCTATAAAAGTGTACTGAATGAGTTGTCAGTTTTCTTTTATATTTGTTGATTGCGCTACACGACTACCTTTAAGCTTAGAAAATAGAAGTTTAAATCAATATACATTACAACAAAATCGCTGCATCAATGAAATATTTGCATAGAATGTATCCCGTAAATGTTTCATAACTAATCGAGAACGGCTTGATATAAATAAAACAACAAGAACATTTCCATACCATTAAACAGTTTAACCTTTACACGAACTGTAACCGTTGAATTGGAAAGCGAAAATATTGTCTTTTCTTAACAACAACACCAATATAGTCTGTTGTCTTATTCAATGCATCAACCAAATAAGGTTGGCACATGATGTTATCGAATTGTTAGGTTAAATTGTCATTTGTCACTCTGGCCAGACGATGTTGACATATCTGAGGATCGTCCCGATCACTTTGTCAGTTCCAAATTAGGTTTGCATATTACCGGAGTTCCACGTCAAAATAAGCTGTCTGCAAGACGTGCTACATTGTATAGGATGTATACGAAGTTAAAGCAGTTTTATGATTAGAATTAGTTGCATGCCATCGAATTGATTGGTTATATGTTTCTAGAAAACCACTTGATATTTACATTTTCCATTTGAGAAAAGTGCTGCTACTTTAACATGACTAAGTAATGTTTTAACTTTAAAAATATCTTAATATGCAAAAAAAAGCACGTGAGATTTCTACTGCATTGTCAGTATAGTAAAGCGTTGGTTACAAGTTGTACAGGAAGCTATATTAAAAGGCCTGTTTACTGAACCATATAGCATATAGCCAACAAATTAGTAAAAGTCAACCACCACATGGTGAATGTGCCAGAGTACAAGAAATGCTGCTTAATACATAATGACTCGTATTTAGACAGGATGCATACATATCATGACAAGCTTAGTAAACTAGGCTAGTACTTACTGATGAATTTAAATGTTCCCATAGTGATTTTGGAACTCACTTAGATGGGCAAAAAGATAAGCTCTCAAATATATGAGGTATCTGAAATAATTAAAAGGAATTACGGAATCTTAAAATGTGTATAAAGCACTGAAATTAGCATCTCGATTTACGTATCCAGTATCATTTCGACTTTTACCTGTTTACATATATTTAAATTAAAAATTGTGTATTCTACTATAAGTTTAAACACATCATTGCTGCAATATTATCAACATAATATGCAAAACCAATTGCGTTATACTATTCTTAACAGTAATATTAATAAAAGTTAAAAAAACGCCATGAATTTTAAAAACATCATGATTGTCGTGTGTCCCTTTAAGATAATAACTACCGTTCATGTTTACATTAGCACCACACGATCATTTGAGGATCTAAAATGAGTGCTCAATTATTATTTACATCACATTATGTCACAAGATGCTTACGGATGCTGGGGTACACAATATTGTTTTTTTACTCAGGAAAAATTGAATGTTCTGCCTCCAGCACAACATATCGACTGTCATATATACACACTGCAAACAAACGCTGATTTGATTGCTGATAACTACTGATAAAGGAGATCCTCTTGAAGCAGCCAACAAAGTTTACCACGAGCCGTATTAAGTGATTCATATAATTTGATCATTAGTTTACTTGTATACTGACAAGCTGCACTCCCGTTAATTCTAGTCCATGCCATTGTTTTCTACCCTTCTTTTCATGGCAACACCTTTTTGTATTCTACAAAACTGTATTATAGTCGTGTTTCATACATATTCTTAATATACTTATTTCTCAATTTTTTGACACATGGCATTGTTTATTTTGTTTAAAACTCACTACGTGGCGTTTGTTTTCTAAATAACTTGCATATTTGAAATTCATTATTAATAATTGTTTGAATAGTTCAAAACTAATTATTTTAGAATATTTCGAGAACTGAACCAAAAATATAGAAAAAGGTGTATGACAGGAGAAATCGCTGAACACGATAAAAACTGAAGAATTCCGGTACAAAAATGAAAAGTTCAATTTTTAATTCATTGTCTTTAATTACATTTAAAATGATACCGAATTTGCAAACGGTGGTTTATGTTTAATGTCTGATAAATACTTCTAGATTACCCTTGTCCCAAACAATAATGGTTTGTAAAATTTGCTCAAAAAAGACAATACATAAAGAAAGCAGGTTTAATTGCAACTGAATGAATAATGAATACGTTAACACGTAAACACGTACTCATTATTCATTTAGTTGTAATTAAACCTGCTTTCTTTATGTATTGTCTTAATTGTGACATATTGGACCATACATAGGATTATAATGTGATGTTGGTGAATGCTGTAAAACACCTCGGAGATGTTTTGGCACATTAGCTGTAAGGATACGTTTTTTTGTTAATGAAATGGTCATACATTGTTATCTTAAAGGGACAGTGTCCGTTCTTTTTAGCCTATATAAACACAAAATAATTACTTTGACAAACATAACACACAAACCATTATTGAATATTTACTAAATAAAACCAAGATTGTTTTACGGAATTCAATAGCAGTACAAAAAAAGAATAACCGTTTCGTTGGATTGAACTCTTAACACACACTCAAATTACACTCGCAGGTAATAATAGTGGAGCTTCGCTACCAACTAAGCTAACCGGGCCATATGTATTGCGTAAGAGATACAATATAAAAAAGCTAATATTATAATGGATGCCACGAAAATGTAAGTAATTGGTGTCCCACGTTATTTACAAATAATAAATTTTAAAAAAAAACTCACAAATGTATTACTACAGGCTTATCTGGGTATATGCTAATGTTCTGATGTAGACTTTTCACTGAATAAAAATCAGACAGTTATTTGGCGATGCTCAATACCTGCTGACTTACTTTAAGTGTCCCTTTAAAGAGTAACACGGCAATCTTGCATTTTTTGTCACCCAACATTATGTTAAAAGCAATAATCTATCTATAGTACTATACTTAAGAAACAGAACAATGTTTACAATGTAAACCATACAATATCAGTTTTACACAGGCATACACACAGTTAAATAACACACGATAATTCCCCGAGAACAATACTCTAATTTGATTCTAATACCCTTACAATACGACATAAAGTATCTTCTTGCTTTAGTTGTTTGTTGCGTTGCGTGGTTTTGGTTGATTGTGGTCCTTGAATGCTACATTTATATCTGCTGTGACTAATGGTAATTGCGTTATGTCACTGCATGTCCTACGATAACATAATTGCAAAGTGTGAAGTGAGCTTTCCTATGTCTCGTGCATTTAATCCGATGTGTCATAGCTTATAACGAGAAATTCATTAGTATGCAATTTAAACCGATTATATTCTCTCTAACGTTGTTATTTATTAAAAATAGCAGATGTCGGTCAGGCAGATATCTACACGTTTTAATTATTTTTCATATAATGTACGGCCTATTATAGTCACTTATTTTTAATTCATGCTGTGGGTAATCGTATTTTAAGGGAACACGCTATTATGTAGTTTAAATGATGTTCCCACTGTTGTCGCTAGTCTTTGAAAACACAATACCAGTTTTTGAAATAAACAAGAAAAAAAACCAAATAAATCACACACACACACGCGCACGCACGCATACACACACACCTACAATGTCATGTGTTGACTTGATTTATTTTGATGAAAATGTGTAAAACTGACCATAATATTGCCGTGTGTCCCTTTAACTGATACAGTGTTTCCACAAATGGTTCCCATGGACACGTCCTTTCAAATTACCACCTCATTATGCGATTTTGATTACGAATGTTATTTATTAAGTTAGAACGTGTTTCCCGCGAGACAAATTGTGTTGGACTGTGTAAATCGATTTTGGTAGAATGTTACAGTCGGATAAGTATTTGTTTAATCATGCTATTTTTCGGTCTTACTTCTAATGTGTGTAACTTAGTTAAGATGACGACACTAACAAGTATTCCGCGATGACGAACCAGCATGCATACCACAGTATTACAACGGTATCGTCTGTCTTGCAGTAGTTGTAAATATGAGATTTGAGAATAAGAATCAGATAACTACTGTCCCTAGGTATATCCCGTGTATATCGGTACGTTCTCCCTTTCTGTGGCGTGCACTTACGCGTGCTAGCTTCTGTTATTGTTTTCCGGTTACAGTAATTTGTTAAAATAGAAAGGGATCAATGGCGATTATACCGATGTAGACACTTAACTACCCTCTGTTCTGTTTGATTAGGATGTGATATAGATGTTTATTTATCTCCTCGGCCTGTGTTTGTTCAACGTTTTAATTCGCACCAGTTGCTGATGTAATAAATTCTCACCAAGGACGGCTCCACTTAATTCAAAGGTTTGGCACGTCACTGCAAATGTGTTTTAGCGATATTACAACATGTTTAATGGAATGTCTCAACAATAAAGGTACTTAACAAGGTTCCTTTTACATTTAAACTTTATTAGAGGTGGGACTGTCTAATCTAAATGTTGGCCATGAAACCATCAACACAATTAAACCAGATAACACACAAGAAGTGCAGCAGCCAGAGAACGCAACCGTCAAATTGTGGTTTAGTAATGCGATTTAAATCACAAAAAGATAGTTATAAAGTTGGAGCAGTAGTTCTTCTTAGATTAAACTTTAAACTTTAATTCGAAGTAGTTCGAATATGTCGCTTGAATGCACTATTAAATCCACACTTGTTTAACGTAGAACCTCAAGTGTTAAATGAATATATAAATTCACGCACGATATAAGATATTATAAAATATTACCTCTATAAGAGTTTTGACACGAATATGTTATCGTATATCATACAGATATTTATTAACAGTCGTTTGAAAATGATCCAAGCATGTTGAAATATTCATACCTAACTAGCAATCTGGTATCAGGAACAGATGAATGCTGTCGTTAAGACTAAAACAAATTAATAGCATATGATGAAACAGCAACACGCATGCACACAGCAAACAAATATTGAAATAGAAACAATCATTTGGTTAAAAATTGAAGAAAAGCAATATTAAAGTTAAATTCAAAAGCACAATTTGCTATGTGATTGACAAGACACATCCCATTAAACATCACTAACAGAAAATTACGATAGTTACATATGTTTAACGAGAATTTAATTTCAAACAACTGGCTTTAAAGAAATACAGGCACTGAGGCAGATCGATCCCCGCCGCATTTAAAAACTGAGAACATATACTGCACCAGTTTATAATATCAGATTGTCACAAAAAATGCAGTGATAACTATGTAAACCATATTAGCTTATTGATGACTGTGTATCAGTTAGACTAACTTGCAGCGTTATGTTAAGCTGCAACACATTTACATAACATTTAGATATACAAGTACAGATTTACATAAATAATTATCATCTCATCTATTACTACGCAAAATACACGTGCAAATCGTCTTAACCGTTCATGGCGGTTGCCCCAAGGTCTACCCTTAGATGCACTGGTTTCGCGTATATTACTGCTAGACGACTATTATTTATCCTTGTAATTGTTATTGGGAATGCGTATTTTTACTTTTACAAACAAACAGTATGAAAGGAGAAAGTCGGAAGTTGCCGAAAACGATAAATATAAACAGATTAGTTGAAACTTATTTATTTAACATCGATTGTAACGAAAGCTCTATGAACGTATTTGAATCACTCTCGATGTCTTCCTGGGTAGAACCAGTATTAAGCAATGCTGATAAAGTGTCTTACAACGCAAATGGCAATGGGAATCGAACCCACGACTTTTTGATCATGGGTCCAACGCTGTACCACTAGACCACAGCGCTCTACTAATATAAATAAATATAAACAGATTGCGGTCTCTGTATGAGTGAGACTGTTCATGAACAGTAGTAAAAAAAAGTTCGCGCCCTCTAGAACTCTCACTTTTATTCAAATAAGTTGCAGTGTATGCGTATGCATTCATCACCATAAAGAGAGAAGGGCTGTACTACCAATCCCATTTATATATTGCTTCATGCAGTACAGAAAAACGAACACGACACGGGTCGACGTGAGAGTGTCATTATTTGGTCATTATGTGTGATGCAGTTAGAGTAATGAGATTTCGTGGACATCAGGCAATTGTGTAGATTATGGAAAATACCTTCGGTGTGTATACTTGTGGAACTGGACGAGATATGGTTGTTTAGTATATTTAAATTGATGCAAAAATGAGATATAGGGTCCTATAGAAATCACAGCGTCCGAACGAAATGGCATCGTATACCCGCACTGTACTGCAAGCAAGGACTTGATAATGCAATGAAAGAGACAAAAATACAACAGAAAGGGTCATGAAGACAGGGTTGCCGACTTGACTCGGTCAGTAGGCAATAAGCAATACTGGTAAGCTAGAATCGATTTTATATGCGCACAATCCTCGCTATTATCCTGTCTTCAGCGCCCAAATAGACAAGACAGTGTAAACAAAACTACATCCCATCAAAAGTAATTCTCTAACAATAAAATCCACATCCAGAGAAACTAACTAAAGAAACACATACAAAATAATAAACATCTAAGGATGTATCAAGAATCGTACTGAACAACCATAGTAGTTGCAGCTAAAGAGAAAATCAATCTAGGGTACGACCACAAAACCCGAGGGACGAAAGCTCATACACCCACCTCCCTTAGTTGGGGTTTCAGTAAGTACAATCATATAGTCCAAAGAGGTAGTCCAGTCATCGCACAAGTGAAAAGTGAAGCGTAATGACTGATTAAACATGCAGTGCGCTGTAAAGCAAAAGGCTTATATCCTTTTCTGACGAACTTCCTGATTAAATTTGTAAATCGGTCAGGAAACCCGTCAGACCCCTTTAACTTTCGACGTTTCTAGACCACATCTCCATACAATGAGGGTTGTGATAAGCCTAGTCGCAGAAGTGTTTTAAGGTTGGTGTTGTACTTTTCCAGCAGGCCATCGTTGCGGCGGTAGCATTTAGAGAAAGATCTATGTAGTTTGTGATAATGAAAACCCTGCTGAAGTAATGTTCTGCCCAGACTGTATATCATTTACATATATTCTGATGGATTATACTTGTTTCGCAACAATCCACAGCTTGAGTACAGCAGTTGCAAATTGCCTGACGCAGAACATCTCGTAAATTAAGGCGATCAAACTGATTTAGTCTTCGGGCACCTCTGATCAAGTATTTATGCTAAGAACACGATGAGTTATTTTATAATTTATATATAACATATATAATGGTCACGAGGGAAATCATGGTGCTTAAAGTAGTTGTTAAGAACATGAAGACAACCACGAAACTAAAGTAATGAGATACTATTCAAATACATCTTGCAGTATAATGCTATATACCCATCATGTCATGCAAACTTGCAGTTTAGCTAGTTTATTTAAATGTTTGATGGTGAAAAATGAGAGAATATAAGCCAAAAGTAGATACAACAGTAAAACAGTAAATGCGACATAAACTGAACACAAGCCACCAAAAACAGTTAATAAGAACACGTCTTATATACAAAGGTGTGTGTCTTACTTTAAAGATAAAGACGCACGTGTCTTAACGGTCACTTCAAAAAAGCAAGTACTGAGAAACTATCTTTGCATGTGAAGCATGTGGTTTAAAAAATGTTAGATGGTCTCCGATTCATGTATCATTTTCTAAAGGCACTCTATCGCTCATAGGTTTTAGCTTGCACTAACAAGTGCTAGTCAATCTATTAAACGTATTTTTTTTTCAGTCAATGTACTCTGAGACACTGGCACTGATACCAGTCTGATCATTGTTGGATATAGACGTTTCTTACTGTTTTCTCCTTCCGCAAAGACCGTCAGGCTTTCAATACAATAGCATAGAGACATAAGTATAGAGAGCAGGTAATTACAAAGCTGAATAAAAGGCAATATATTACATCACAGACCAAAAAAGTGTTGGCAATAGGCTACCAACACAAAAAGGCCGATGGGGTCTTAAACCGGGTTCTATGTACATCAAAAGTCACTCTAACCCTACTGTAATACAAGTAAAACGAGACAGTGCAAATAAAGATATCACAGCCAGGTTATATTCTCTAACAAACAATGCAGCATTAAAGGCAATATAATAAAACACATAAATGATCATGTATTTATGAATATAAACAACAAAAAGCACAGAAAGCCACAAAGCAAGTACTTAATGACTTAGCAAAATCTTTATGTCAATAAACCAGACAAATTAGTGATAAACACAAATATCTTTTCAAAATCGGTTGTTAAATAAAAAAAATATATCGATGTTGATATCATGGCATTTTCAATGCAATGTTCTACTGTTCTTTTCAAAAAAGGTTTTATATGCTGGACTAATGTAATTGAAGATATCCTGATTTGTTTTAGCAAACTAATGATTCTAAATGAAGTTAGCTTTACAAGGAGTGTATATGGGAAAATCCCCGTCAAAAAAGCTTTTTGACTGTAAAGTATTTATTTCTCAACCGATTTTCAAAACTATGGTATTTTTATTTACCACTATGAATGCCAGTTCCAACGGTATATATTGCCTATATGTATGTCTGATTGCTCATGTTATTGCTGAAAAATTCTTGGCTGACAAAAGCGCCCCGAACAATACGTTAAGGGATAATATGTCATGTCTATTTCGATATTGAAGGATTAAGTAACACATATTAAACACGAAGTTCCATTGGAAGCAACACAGAGAATGAAGTAGCAGACTCGGTTTTCCGTTATATTGAGTCGACACTTGAGGGCTAATGTAAGAAGCAACACCGCTCACCCATCTAGCACCAGCTTTGATGTAGTCTACTCCAAAACATTCTATATTGACTTGGATGATCCCACAGGAACATTAACAATAACACTACAAATTGAAAAGAAATGCCTAAGAAGGATTACGACAAACAATCGAAAAACAAATTCGAATGCGCTACGTTAAGTACTAGTAATAATGAAGTATTTATGTCTAATATTGCCCTTCGATATTCTGACTTGAAAAGAAAATCATCGCCTAGTTATTCAATCTTTCTTCAGTAAACGCCTCATTATACATACTGCATAACGGCGTATCTTTTGCCTGCATTCGAAACCAGTTAGATGGTATTTTGTCTGCATAGCATCAAATCTCCATGCGTTTTATTTTCCAAATCCATGAGAACATAACATCTATCCCATACATAATTTATTTGGGATCAACTTCGATCACCCGCTATTTACTCAGATGGTCACTTTTATGCATCCAGTAGAGCTCACCTGCAACAAAAACCAAAAGGTTGCAACATTCCATGATATTCGTCTCTCGATTTCAAATGAATACACACATAGCTAAATCTATAATAAGAGCGAGCATTTTACTGCTACAGCACCCGTCGCCCAACCACATTTCAGTAGCGTTATTACTCACTGGTCCCTTGAAACCATCAAGCCCACCCTTTGCGACTTTAAAGTAGCTTGTTGAAGTGTCCAAATGTAATAATGATTGTCATTAACAGCGTTACACACCTCGCCAGCAAAACGAATGCATTGGCAGATTGGATGAATACTTAAAAGGAGATTCCTCTGAAGCAAAAACATAAACAAGAGAATAAAATAGCAGACTCGGTTTTCATGCACCTCTTTATGAGATAATATAAGAAGAAACAACTCTCCCGAACCTAGCACACACTAGCACCGGCCTAAGCGGTATTCTACTATATATAAATATGAATAAAAGGCTAGATAAGACATCTCAAACACACAAGGGTTGACAATAGGGCTACGGCACTGGAACGGTCAGTGGAAAAACGGCCGATGAGGGTTAAACCAGGTTCTAGGGTGCACCAAACCTCACACTTAACCTATTGGCATCCCAATAAAACGGGACATTGTAAATAAAGAAATCCCCGCCAAGAACTATTCTCTAACCAACAAGGCAGCATTAATAGGCAATATATGTAAAACAATAAAATGCTCGTGTATATATAAATACAAAAATACAATAGAGTAGAAAGCCACAAAGAAGATACTCAGTGACTTGGCAGAAGGCAGAGCAACAAGAGAATAAACCATCGAGGGCACGAAAAAACGTTGTCACCGACCGTTCAAAGGGCGTAGCCAAAGTGTCGTTCTCGTTTTTTTTGTTATGTCACATAATTACCTTGCATTTTGTTTATTCTTGTAATTGTTGCTTGTTTCGACATGTTTTTGGTTGACCGTGATTCTATTTGACTTGTATTTGTTAGAGATTTTCTTTTGATTGGATGTAACTTTTACTTATACATAACTCTTATTTGTTATAATTCCTTTATTTGATTTTGCGTTTAAAAAGCTCAAGCTTTTGTATTGCAAAGCAAACGTCAAACTATATAAAAACTGCTCCGAATGAAAACATTTACAAATTTAAACTACTCTACATTCAATATTTGATATATATCGTTTATGAAATTTTCAAAATGTATTGTATTGATGGGACACGGTTCTTAACTTTCCCCTCGGATGTGTGTCAATATTAATAAGGGCAATTGCAATAGCATTATTGAATACTCCCCAACCCCAACCCGCCATAAGAAAACAGCAATATTATTATTTCTTTAACTAAAAAAACATTGAAAGTACCATACGACAGTGTGTTTAGCAATGGCAATGTGACGTCATCCGGTCACTATTCTGTGGCAGCCGCGGTCGGAGAGCTATATTGTCGCTACGTATAAACAAAGACGTCCCCAAATAATTTCATTGCACTTTTGGGCGTAAACACGGAAGTATGTCGCTGTTAAAAATATAAGATTGACAAGCTTAGACAACGACCATATAAGATTCTTGGTCTGACTGTCTAGTATATACACTTGTATGGACCTCAGCACCATACGTTATTTTTTAATTATGCCTCATTGGATGTATCAGTTATGCTTCCCACGGATTTTAAACACTCCATTACGTGGTCCCGCCTTAATTCCATTAAGCGATGTGAAAGCTTATAATAGCAGAAAGTTATAACGGATATTTCGACAACAAAACACGTTTAAAAACATTATTTTTTTATTGAAAAACTGCGATAACCTGTTTAAAATTACCTATATATTTACAATATTCAAACTGTTAAAGCCGAAATAAAGGTTTTATTTCATACCCAAGCCAACCCCGTTTTCGCTTCTTGGAGAAGGGGTTGGATGGGATATGAAAGTTAATACTCGGACGACGTAATGTTATAACACTTGTTGAAACACATTGGCGCGTAATGAAAGAACATATGTAATACTCACGTAGTTTCGATTATTTAAAGGAACACACGACAATTTTGATGTTTTTATCAAGCATCAATAGTGCGTATAAGCGTTTATTTATCCTCGCTGTATTGCACAAAGCATTTTAGCGAGCAGACCTCATTAATATTAGCGTCTCTACTTATTTATCAAGGACTATTTTGACTTTAAACCGGCTTGTATATCATTAAATACAATTTCAATTTTCTAATTTATTTTACCAAATGTTGAAATATATTATTGGTGCAGTATTATCAAATGTCAGTAATATACAAAAACAATTTCGTTTATACTATTCTTATAATTATTATTAATGATTGAAATAATGCATGTAAACTAACGCGAGATTTCAAAAAATCAAGATTGCCATGTGTCCCTTTAATGAGAATGTCTTCAAAATGATTTAATTTAAACTAATATCCAACATACAAGATAATTAAGCGGTACGTAAGATGTGCTCATCAACACTAACTATCACTATAACAGCCTGTCCACAATGAAGGACGATGCGCACAAATACATTCTCAAGGAAATATAAATATATTGATGGAAAGAAAATATGACAGTTTTAAGTTCTTATAATATGTATCGTTGGCAGCACCATACTATAACGTTTTGTTATATCTAATTATAATCCGTTATCTACGAAAGAGATACGATATGTAGAAGACAATATTAGGCAAATAGGCAAATTATGAAACATATCGTCATAGACATCAAGAAATTTCACAGATATTATACCAAACAAGTAACAAATTAGATTGTTATTTTGTGTACAAACTATAAAAAGCCTGAACTAGCACCTAAAAACCTAGGAATCAAAACCTGGGACAATATCTGTCAAGGATTTCGGCAGAAACATGTCACAGAACACATTCAAGCAAACAAAGGCATT
Organism: Cyrtodaria siliqua; assembly: GCA_037043455.1. Taxonomy (NCBI): domain Eukaryota; kingdom Metazoa; phylum Mollusca; class Bivalvia; order Adapedonta; family Hiatellidae; genus Cyrtodaria; species Cyrtodaria siliqua. Next base: position 148,469 of record JAWPHD010004642.1, read on the forward strand.
CAAAACCAAATAAAATGTATTCTACACCACAAACAGAAAAGGGTTGAAAAACGGGTACGGCAAAAGGCCGTTGAGGGTTCAATCAAGTTCCAGGATGCACAAAACTTCACTTATACCCTATTGTCAATTCAATGAAACGCGACCGTGTAAATAAACTAGGAAACAACAATAGGTGTTATAAGAATAGCACAAGAATGATCATGTTTACATCAATAAAGCAAACAAAGCATAGAAAGCCACGAAGCAAGGACTCAGTGACGTGGCAAAAGCCAGAGGAGCAAGAGATTACACCGTCAAGACAAGACATTACTAAAGACAAACATTAAACGTTACAATTACGTTCAGCACAGAATCAAAGAGGAACGCAACGTGAACGCGTTTTTTATAAAGTACGTCTAGCTCCCTTGCTTGATTATCAGCATATAAAAAGTAGCTATATCACTGGTCGGTTTGGCGTCAGTAATATGTTAATGTGTGGGATAGTACGTCATGTACCTACGATATGCTATTCAAACCACAGTCAACCAAAAACACGCATCGAAACAAACAACAATTGCATGGATAAATAAGATGCAACGCTTGCAAGTGCGGATGTAAAAGTTCTAGTGTGTACCGGACCTGAATGTTACCCTATTGAAAGTTGTAAAGTTGTGATTCGAGCTCCTCACTGCTACAAGTAGATATCGTCTACATTTGACTGAAATATAGTTAAAACGACGTTAACGACGTTATCCACGCACGCACGCACGCACGCACGTACGCAAACACACACACACATACACACACACACACAAACATACATACATACATACATACATACATACATACATACATACATACATACATTCATACATGTTGTATAAATGTACTTTATTCCATAGCGGAATGTTATTTTCGAGCGTGCCAAATTCAATCAGCGGGTGCAGCTCGAGGGAGAATGTGTAGACACTTTAGTTACAAACTTACACAAATGATCAGACAGAGAATTGCCAGTTTGGAACATTGCACGTTGAAATGATACGGGATAGGATTGTGGTGGGATTAACAAACCACAGACTGTAGGACAAACTCCAATTAGACGCTGAGCTAACATTAGTCAAAGCTATTACAGTAGGCAGGCAGAGTGAGGCAGTGAAATCTCAGCAGTCTGTCGTACGGGGTACAACCTCACAACATGTAAATACGGACGTAAATACGGACAGGATTAAAACAAACCGAGTGTTTCGAATAAGCAAACCGGTGTGGAAATAGGCAGGAACACTCTAGAGACAAATGTCCTGCCATAGATGCCAGGTGCGTCATGTGCGACCGTAAGAACCGTTTTCAGAAGTGTTGCAAGTTGGATGATGTTAGGAAAATTCTGACACAACAGCAAGATCTTGGGGGACCACCAGAACAGTACATTCTTGAGAATCGCATTGCTGCAAAGTCATGCAAGCCGTGGAAGACATCCATTTTGGTAAAAAAGGAATAGCAAACCGAAACTTAACTGGCAGCTGTAAATCATAAACGTTAACGTTGATGATAGGCTATTTTAAGCTGATAAATAGTAGCTGTTTGACTGCATAAAATACATAACACTAAAACAATTATTTCATTTTTTAATAGCACGGAATGGGTCTGAAAATTCCACAATAGTAATTTTATTAGACAATTATCTGATTTTATGAGTGTTTCATAAGTAACAATTACAACACGGATTAAACACATCGACTTCTCTTTTAATAATTTTACGAGATTGCCTTACAATAAACCACAAAATGCACGCAATACTTAAAAGTACTGACGCATTTGCTGTGAAAATAAAGTAGAAGAGGTTATGAGCAGTATGGTAATCGATTGGCTATTTCAGTTTACCGGGTGCACATATTTTTCCATCGAATCTTTATGATTAAGTACTCGATCTATGCTATATACTATTAAGATTGAAGTTACTGGCATCTTGACAGTTTTAAGTTTATTTGACAGATCATTTTATAATAAAAAATAAAGATGGTAGAGAATCGATTTCTTTGATTGAGCGATGCCTTATAATAAAACACAAGTCGAGTGATACTCAAAACACACCTCATGTGATACTCAAAACGCTGAATGACGACTTGGCAAAGCAGAGCAACAATAACATAAACTACTGCTGTATAGGCTTGTTTATATATTGTATACATGTACATGATAATTTACGTTCTCTCAATGGTGTATTCTCTTGTTGCTCTGGCTTCTGCCAAGTCATTGAGTACCTTCTTTGTGGTTTTCTAAGCTACTATGTATTTGTATTTATATATACACGAGCATCTTTGTGTTTTACTTATAGTGCCTATTAATGCTGCATTGTTGGTTAGAGAATAGTTCATGGCGGGGATTTCTTTATTTACACTGACCCGTTTTATTGGGTTGACAGTAGGGTAAGTGTGAGGTTTGGTGTACCTTAGAACCTGGTTTGAACCCCCTATTTGTTGCCACTGACGGTTCCAAGGCGGTAGCCCTATTGTCAACCCTGTTGTGTTTGTGATGTCTCATTTGACCTTTTATTCATCTTTAAATGTGTTCTTTGTTTCTGTGTTTGTGGTTGACTGTGGTACTTGAATGCTGCTTTTCCTGTTCGATGTGTATATCTATATTGGCAAATGCCAGAGCAACACGATAAAAGCTACTGCTTTCTAGGCTTCTTATATATTATATACATGCACATGTTCATTTATGTGTTTTACTTATATTGTCTATTAATGCTGCCTTGTTTGTTAGAGATTATAACCTTGCGGGGATATATTAATGTACACGTCCCGTTTATTGGGATGACAATAAGATAAGCGTGATGTTTGGTGCACCCTAGAACCTGGTTTAATCCCACCCCGCTCACCACTCCCAACGGCCTCTTTTGCAACTAGGCGGTAGCCCTATTGTCAATTCTTTCTGTGTTTGTGATGCCACAGTTGTTCGTTGTTTCTGTTTGTGTTTGACTGTCGTCCTTGAATGATACTTTTCCCGGTCGATGGTATATCAAATGATAAGGAAATTTGCATAGGTGTAGTGTATTACTTACTGTTAAAAGGACGTTGAAGGATGTCTTGTAAGCAAACACGTGTCGATGGAAAAAGAAACGCATGCCTACTGTTTCTCGAAATATTTCCTTATAATCAAACGCAGTAGTTATACCCTATATATAAATGACCGAAACCCATGGTTGAATCCATTGCTGAAAAAAAAACACACGTTTAAATCCTACGACTGTTAAATAATGTATTAAAAGAAAACATGTAGTTGGTCACTACGAACGTTGAGTGAGGGCTTACAAACAAAAGGAGTGTGTTACTTCGACCAGCACATTATATTGTATATTGAGGATCTGACATGAGTGCTAATTCATTATTGAATTGATTAAACTAGTTGGAAAAATGAAATAATGCGAGGCTCTTGTCAGAAAACGTACATTAACGTGACGGCCATGATGTCATTAACGTTATGTTATACCACTATTGCAATCCCACACCGCATGTTATGTGATAAACGAACATACATGTTAGTCATTGGTTGAATTTGTTATAAACACACACATACAAGTCTACAATTATAACGTTAAATGATGTAAAAAAAGAAAACACATCTGGCTATAAAATCCCTATGTGTGCATGTTATCACTTCCTAAACGTTAAAAACTATGTACATACGTGTATTCAAAAAGCCTGATTTTGTGTTCTGGAGAAGAGAAAAGCACATTAGTGCAAGGGCTAGATCTATTACCAATACATCACATTAGCACGTGCAATGACACATCTATCAATGTAGTACTGTCCTTTGGGATCATCAGACTCAATATGTGTGGCTTTAAAGTAAAACATCGCTTAAGCCGATGAGTGTAGGTGTGCGATGTGCTGTATATATATTACTTCTCATGAACTGGCTCAGTAACACCTATTTTTTCTCTGTTTGTGTTTGTCGTTTGCAAGAGATCTCCTTTCCGGTATTAAAACTGTTTTGATACTGTTATTCTAAGACGAAACGGTACAGCACTAACTAATCTTGAAAGTGAACTTTTCTTCCTTTTTGGTGCACCCTAGAACATGGTGTAAAGCACCAGCGACCTTTTTGGCATTGATCGTTCCTAGGCGGTAGCCCTATTGTCAATCCGTTCGTGTTTGTGATGTCATATGTATTGCTTCTTATTTATAATTGTAATTGTTTATACCTACTTGCATTAAGGTAATGGTCCACAGGGTAGTTATTTAGAGATTCAATGTTCTTATATATCGCTGACTAGATATTTCCACGTTAGGTAAACAAGTTCTGTGGGACGCATTTACAGTCTTTACAATCTACTATAAAAGAGAAATAAATAATTATTTTTATATGGATTATGAGCCCTTGTCGCAGATTTGATTTGATTTTGCTGTGAAAGAGATTTTACGTTGAGTCTTTCACCAGCTGCACAGACAGATGTTATTAAAGCTTTTAATGACACCTCTCGGTATCTGGATGACATACTGAACATTGACAACCCTTTCTTTCCAACTATGGTTGATACCATTTATCCTAAAGAACTTCAGCTAAATAAAGCTAATATATCTGATAATAACGCTTCTTTTCTTGATTTAGATCTCTCGATTGAAAATGGTGAAATAATTAGCAAAATCTATGACAAGGGAGATGATTTTAATTCTGATATTGTTAATTACCCCCACTTGGATCGGGATGTTTCCCGAGCAACTTATTATGGGGTGTATGTGTCTCAACTTATTCGCTTTTCAAGAGCTTGTACTCGAGTTGAGGACTTTAATATTCGTAATCTTTGTATAACTAAAAAGCTACTCAATCAGGGTAACCGTTACCATTAACTTCGTAAAACCTTTGCAAAATTGTATTATCGTAACCCTGATCTTCTTTCCAAATATAAAAGTAATTTAAAGACTCTTCTGCGACAAGGACTATCACAACCTGACTTCTATGGTGATGTGATTTATAAACTTCTTAAGATTCTTGGTCATGATCACTTTCATACTATCTTTGTTAAACTTGTTAAATAGTTTATCAAAAGAGGTTGTGACCCTATCATTTTGCAACGTATCGCTTGCTTGGTGGTGGACCCTTTTACAGTTCGCCACTACGCTTTCCTCTTTAATTGTACGATGACCGGACAGGCTGTGGACCCTATGATGACGCCTACCTAAAGCTCATTGGGACGGTGGCGTTTGATGTGTGTCTATGATCTTTCTTGTCGTGCCCTTAATGGTGTATTCTCTTGTTGCTCTGGCTTCAGCAAAGTCATTGAGTACCTTCATTGTGGCTTTCTAGGCTATTTCTTTTTTTGTATTATATTAACACGAGCATCTTTGTGTTTTACTTATATTGCCTATTGATGCTGCCTAGTTGGTTAGAGATTAGATCATGGCGGGGATTTCTTTATTTACACTGTCCTGTTTTAATGGGATGAAGTAGGGTAAGTGTGAGGTTTGGTGCACCCTAGAACCGGTTTAAACCCCTAGTGGCCTACTTTGTCACTGACCATTCCAAGGCGGCAGCCCTATTGACAACCCTTTTGTGTTTGTGATGTGTGTTTGTGATGTCGTTTGCTTTTATTATTAATTTTGCATTCTTGTTTGTCTGTTTGCATGTTTGTTTCTGTGTGTTGTGGTTGACTGTCCTCCTTGAATGCTACTTTCCCAGTCCGATCTTTTTATATTTGTTCGTATCATAGTTCGTTTTTTTTTAATATAATATTTTATGGTGGCCACATGTTGTTATGTGGGAGTTTAAACACTATCTTTATCAGGAACCATACATGTAACGTATTTTGCAAACGGATAAAAACAAAATGGAACAAAATTGCAATGTAAAAGGAATAATACAATTCACTTGGTAATGAAGTGTGTAAAATACCAGTAACTTTTTTGTTTACTACTACTGTGTTTAAGCATTCGCCACTAAGACCACTCTCGTTGAACTTTGATGATGTCTTTCTCGAAAATATATCACCGATCAGCTATTAGATTAGCCATTTTTCTGAAGTTCTAAACAAGGTATACGGGAGCTCTTAGAAGATTAAGCTATATATTGATAAGGAGCCAGGCGACAATCAGGACATAGCGGAATGAATGATGACGTATAATACAACACATGCCATGAGATACTCAAAATACTGACTGATTTCTTATAAGCAAAATTGCATATAAAGTATCATGTTACTCCGAACAGGGAAAAATGTCTCATATGCAAACGAGTGCTATTCGAAAAAAGTAACAAATGCATACTGTTTCTCAAAGGATTGCCTTATAATCAAACACACTAGTTATACAATATATATGACCAAAAGCAACATGGAGCGTTCAGGTAAAGTGTTTGCATATGGTTAAACACACATGGAACAAAAGTGCTATGTAAAAGGAAAAGTACAAAACACTTTATCATGACTTGTGTAAAATACCAGAAACTCACCCATTTTCCATCAATATTTTATATTTTGCATGCACGTGACAATCGGGTTATGTAGAATTGCAAACGCTGCATTTTAACTTGAAATGAGGTTTTGCCGATAAAGACTCTTAACCGTTGTAAAATTCAACCTGTCAGAATAATCTGTCGTTTTCGTAATGTTTTGACCATAACGTATTTATAACGTTTTAAAGGGAGGTAAATCTTAACAAACGTTAAGCAAGTTAGTTATTATAGTAATTATTTAGAAGGGGTATTATTTGGAATGATTTAAGCAACAATATGTGCTTCAAACTTGTTTAAATGATTGTTTACACGAGGAAGATTTCAAATATGTACAATTAGACCATTGGAAATTTAAACAAGGTCTGTTTAAAGAGAGAAAACTTGAGAGAAATTGTGTTGTTCGGTTGGCTATAAGAATCACGACTTAGGCCAGTATATTACATATTCGCTTAAGGTTAGTTTCTTTAAGCACAAGTTTAAACGAGATTGCCTGTTCGGACTTTTCGGGTTCACTTAGCCAATGCACTCAATGTAGCTCAATTGTGTGAGACAGAAATGGTAATTTGAATTGCAGGACTTTTCGGACACATGGGGATCTTCTTAAAGCCGATCTTAAGGCGGTAGCCCTATTGTCAACCGTTTTTGTGTTTGTGACGCCAAATGCCTTTATTACTACTATTGCCATTCTTGTTTGTCATTTTGCGTTTTTTGGGATTACTGTGTTCTGTGAAAGCTGCATTTCCAGCTCCACTTTATACTTACATAAAGTAGAATATCGCTTAAGCCGATGCTAGAAGGCGTGAGAAGTGTTGCACTTTTTACAATACCTCTCATCAACAGACTCCACTAAACCAAGTCTGTTACTTTTATTTCTTGTTTGTGTTTGTTGCTTCCAAGGGATCCCCTTCTCAGTATTCAGTTATTGTTCGTTGCGCTCCGTTTTATTGGGATGACAGTAGGGTAGGTGGCACCCTAGAACCTGGTTTAAACCCCCAGCCACATACCGTTCCAAGGCGGTAGCCCTATTGCCGACCCTTTTGTGTGTGTGATGTCCTTTTTGACCTTTTATTCATCTCTAAATTGTTCGTTGTTTCTATGTGTGTTTGTGGTTGACTGTCGTCCTTGAATGCTACCTTTCCGGTTCGATATTTAGTAGTACAGACGATTATCATTACGTGGTCCCACCTTAATACCGTTAAGCGATGGGAAAGCTTATATTAACAGGATTTTGTAAAGGATACTTCGACAATAAAACACATATAAAAACATTTTTTTCTGAAAAATATGCAATAACCTATTTACAATAACCTATTAAATGTTTTAATTTTACAATATGCAAACTTTTCAAGTCCAAATTAAGGTTTTATTTCATACCCCAGCCAACTCCGTTTTCGCTTATTAGAGAAGGGGTTGGATGGGATATGAAAGTCAATACTCGGACCACTTAAAGTGGAGCCTTTTCAGCGATAATGCAAACCTAACAACTACCAAACCTTTCATCTTGATTCACGAAGTAGTTCTAATTTTCATATGATCTACAGAAGTTAAATAGAACATAAATGGCTAAAACCATATGGCTAATAATTAAGGCATATATAAACAGCAATGTATATATTTACAAAAACTCCTCTGTTGAAATGTTCTTTAAAAAGTGCAGTTCGTACATATGCATTATTATGTAAATGGCTCATTTGACACCCCTCCGCTGTTAAAAAGGATGTACCGATTGGTCGTTTACCTCTGTCGCTGTGACGTCACTCAATGTACTCGTTTGCAGCATATACTATAGCAATAGAACCCACAGTGCAGGTCCATTTGTGTACCACGGAACGATTTCAACATATTTTATACGGATTTAGAGTTTTCATTAAAAACTAAACTTGCATTATTTCAATTAATAAAAGAAGAGGTACAGTACCAAATTTAATACGAATAAGCCGAAGCAATATAAATGGCATTAAATGAGTACAAAGAAATATAAAAAGATCGGACAGGGAAAGTAGCTTTCAAGGAGGACAGTCAACCAAAAAACACAGAAACAAACACGCAAACAGACAAACAAGAAAGCAAAAGTAATAATAAATGCAAACGACATCAATAACACAAAAAAGGTTGACAATAGGGCTACCGCCTTGGAACGGTCAGTGGCAAAGTAGGCCACTGGGGGTTTAAACCGGTTCTAGGGTGCACCCAACCTCACACTTACCCTACTGTCAGCCCAATAAAATAGGACTGTGTAAATAAAGAAATCACATTCGCTTTCTACCAACAGTGCATTACTATTAATATGCATGTTTTTTTAATTTTTTTTATTGTTTTTATATCAAATTGCAACATTCTCGGGGATTAAAATATATCACAGATCTATCAGACTGGGCTTTCCCAATGTAATGTACACATATACCTACTGTATTCTTTTGATAGACTATCGATGCAGACGCTGGATTCAGATTACAGGGACACATTCCTACTTGTGAAAATTGGCTTACTACTGTCCTTGTTCTGAAAAAACGGTTCTCAAACACTTTATCGAACGCACATGGTGCTAATTAATCGGGCATGCACAATTATCGATTCATGATCATGCTAATTTTCACACAAAGCGTAATTAATTAGTTAATAGTACATATATTATATAAAACGGCTCAATAATACAAAGCCGCGAAAACACGGTTACGTGACCAAATCCGCTCTCCATTCATAAGGGACGTGAAACCCAAGTCAATTCCCATTGGTGAAATTGTTGATTTTTTATCGTGTTGTGTTCAGCAGCAAGGGTTGGAGACCAGTTGACTTTCCTCATTCTGGTGCCCCCTGTATGTGTTCTGTACTTAATATATCTACTGGTGTCTATGCCTCTGAACATGCTGAGAACCGAACAACTCTATCGACTTCAGCGCTTTGATTATATCTTCTTTTACTTAGAAGCGAAGCGTCAAGCAATATCTTTTAAGCAACCAGGCTGAGTTTCAAGCGCACGTCAGTGCTGTGAAGGCTGAAGCTTAGAAGAAGAAGTTGTTTCAAACAGGCTTGCGTTTGATATATACGTTAATCATAAGGCTTACCTGTGGTGATTATGGTTGAAACCATTGTGGTTATATGAGAATCATTATTTGAGACCAAACAGTGAAGGAAATAACCAGAAAATAGTTCAGACTGTGATACAATATGATATTTTTCACAGAGCTTTAATGAAAAATAACCTGAGCCAATTCAATTTCGATCATTTTCAAGATGGCCGCCAAATATCTAAGATGGCGACCGAAATACTGTAAATATAAGATACAGCTGTATATTACTAATACTTTCTCCCATTCACTATAGTTTGGCTTCGACTGTAAACCAACAATCATTTTTGCAAATATTTCGGAATGGTTATGCATTTATTCAAAATAAAATATGAGTATAGCCCATCCACCACAAACTATATGTTCAATCTATGCTTTACATTCTGTAGTGGTTATCAGATGTTCGGGTATTCATATAATTGCAGTTATATTCGTATTAAAATATGCATAATGATATTCGGATGTACTTATTAACATTATATTACAAAGCGGTGTGTTCCACACCTACTTACTCTTTGCTATTGCCAATTAAATCAACACCTACCCACAAAAATCCCATAGTAATACGAAAATACTACCAATATTGACATATTTTAGACTTTTTATTTTGTATAATCTTAAACTTAAGTTTGGACTGTTACTATCTTCCAGCGACGTTTTTTTTCTACTGGTTGTGCTAAGGCCGTACCCGTATTATCAACCCTGTTATGGTTGTAGTGTCTCATGCTTTGCTTCTAATTTCTCTTATAATTGTCGATTGTTTTTAATGTATGATTTGGTAGATTGTGTTCTGTGAATGTTACATTTCCTGTTCGAATTGTATACCTACTTTTATATTTAGTCCTGATAAACTGCTTTCGAGTTTGCATTCTGTGCAAATTGCCACGCATAGCTATAAGGCGGTGAACATGCCAAAGTAGTACAGTAGCATTTGCAACTGCTACATGTACGGTTTCTTGTTTTACAACCACATTGCCGAAAGACTTGACATATAGCTGGATTGCGGAAGAGTGTTGTCCAGTACGGTTCCAGAGGTCACCAACAAAAAATATAACATGATATTTAGTAGAATTCACCTGCACCTATCAATCTTTTACTCTACCTAGGGTGGGGGTGGCAGGACATTCCCCGAGGATTAGATAAAATCTATTCCTCATGGTAGGAAGTCATACACAAACATGCCGAGTTTGATATTAACCCCTACCCTGCGGAATTATACAAAAGTCTTTCCCCTAGTGATATGAATTAGACAACACATTTGTACATGTGTTTAATAACCCCTGGGTATGCCCGTCCCACCACCTCCCCCGCCCCACACAGGAGCATACCTGACTGAGACCATTCACATCCTGCTTGATAGCCACATAGATATGCATGATGTATTAATGTAGCTTGTTGGTGGAATTGCGTAATTTCAAAAGTGCTTTTGTATAATGGTTTCAGTTACCATCCGTGTACTGCGTGATTTATTATACATAACACACGAAATTTCACCAAAAGCATCATAATTTGATTCATCAAAACCAAAAGGTATACAATATTTTCTGTTACAGTTTCAAGTATATATTCCAAATTGTCCATGCATACTTCCCCCTTTCCCGTGGAAGGTTGCAACGGTTTAGCAACATGTGAAGGCATGAAATAAAGAAAAAGCGCCGGTCTTTGGACTTCACTGGAGCACGATGTAATGTATTCATAGTCATTTTAAATCCTTCCCTCTCTCATAGGCAATCCAACGATGATCTATGCCAAAGTTCTAAGAGCGTTTTGGTGACAACCACGTCAGTGTCAGAGCCGGACGTCACTCCCGTTCTTGAATTTTTGTTTTCCACGTATACTTATTTGTGTGTGAGTCCCTACGTGGTCACATGGTGCGCGTTTATCTTTCTCAATAGACACATTAACTGTTTGTTTTTATCTGCTGTTACAACAATTAGCTTTGTTAAACATGCCTACGACTGATTTTGCGATTAGCAAAAACAATTCAGTTTTATTTCGAGATAGTCGTAAAATGATTTGACAGTTAGCCGGTATTTTGCTTGAATCTGAACCATTTGTCCTAGTACCTGAACCTCTGGTATCCCTTGTACTGCTTAACTTTTCGAAGTATCACTCAACATTTGTCAATTGCGGCGTAGATCTTGTTTTTTTTTCGACAGTACGTCTCAAACGTTGGTCTCAATATATCTTATTTTCTTTTAGGTGGAATTTACTGATTTTCATGCTCGAAAGAACTCTCCGATATCGCACTGCCGAGTTAGACATGAACTAAAAATCGAAAAAAAGACATTAGAAGTTATGTTAGTGCCTTGAAGCAATATGCAAAGACGTTATGTCATTGCCTTGAACCAAAATTTCTTATTGGTGCATTCTGCTACTTTTTTATCTACAGCCCATTTCTGATCAATGTTAAAATGTTGCTAGAATCATCAAGGAATAGATCTCCTTCCATTCCTTAAATGTATCCACTATATTTTATTTAAATGAGGAAATTTCACTTTCACCATAGTGAATCTCAACTGTTCTATAATGCTTCACATTTTTGTAACTGTAGCCATCCATCTCCTTAAAGCAGATTATCGGTCAACCATATTTCCCAAGCATCTCCCTTTACTTGCATTTTCTTTTGATCCTGGTTAATAGATTGCTAAAAACATGTTTTTCGGTTATGCTCGCAATTGTTCGCTTTACGAATTTAGCTGCACTGACTGGATACTCAAGTTGCCGATCAATCAAACGAATTGAAAGCCGTCCAGCGTGACCAAGGGCAAACACGTAGAGGATAAGTTTTGAAGTACACGTTTTGTCTAGCTGAATATTTTTCTCTATACGAGTGCACAATGTACGGAAAAAAAAGTACTTCAAAATCCAGGACCTGATTTCATAGCTGAAAGTGTGGACCTTCTTTAAATGATATACATTACACTATTTTTATCGCCATCTCAATGTGTGGTTGGCATACATATTTACATTTAGCTTTTAAAAGCGACATTCAGTTATCTGGTTCCCTTAAAATTGTTTTAGAAACATTTCAATCAGATATAAACGATTCGGCCGTATCATTTGATTCGATAGGAGATTCAGAGGGGACAGTTATCCAGTCATTGTATTTCAGTACATTACAAAGTACCTTCAAAATTGCCGCTTCGATGTGCAACCATTCCATTATAATAAAAATTCCCACTGAATATTTTGCCAATGCAAATATCGGAAAATCTGTGTGTACAGGATTAAGAAACGCAACAACATTCTTGACCATATCCATAGATTGATTGTTGCCACGGAGTGCGCTTGCTCTTAAAATAACGGCAATAACGCTGACAGTGATAGTATGAAACACGCCTAGAGGCGTGTGTGTGTGTGTGAAGGGGTTTGGGGTTGGGTGCGAGGGGACTTCTTCAAGTGCCAGGTATACACAATGTTGTGTGCGTATGTTTCAGCTTAAGATGATACTGACATTGCATACTGCATTACTGCCAATTTCCCTTTGAATCGTACTGATACCAAAAATAACGGTTTTAACAAACGTAAACAAACATTGTCAGAATTTTACTATATAAATTGGTTCAATTTTATAACGTGAACAGCCTGATTCGTGGTCAATACATTTCATTAAAGAAATTAACCCACCAAATAACGGCAAAATAACAAAGTCGCTTATCGAAACTCAAGGTCAATCGCGTAGCTATGCGTAGATCCTATAGGCACGGGCCTGCACATGTATATTAAAATATCTTATCTCATTTCAGTTCTATAATAAATAATATCAAAAACGACAATAGTGTATTTGCAATACAGTGCATTGTTATTCAAATATGCCACCCATTTCTATATCAACAAAACATTATTATATACGCTCGAATTTATTTTACTGGTTTAGAGTTCCTTCGTTTTAGTTTCAATTCCATTAAACAAGCAAGTAAACTGCTTCACCAGAACAGTAGGAATGGTTTATGAAAACAAACAATAAGTTACGGTCAAATTGTTCTCGAGTATAACATTTCGAAAGACGTAAAACTCGACATACATATCGGAGGAAAATGAATTACTCAGCCAATAGTAATACATATCATCGTGATTTTAGACCTATTTCATTTTAAAATAAAATAGCAAACACAAAAGGCGTGTACCCACGTATTCCTAATTATTTTAGATCGAAAATATACTATCTGACTAAAATCTGATTAAACTCGCCCTATCTTGTTTTATGCGTCTAAAAAACTTAAATTAGTGCATATTAGATGATTTCTCACACGCATAATAATGATCCTTAATGCCCATAAACACAGTTTTCCTCTTAAAAAACAACCCTTAACATGTTAAAATATACAATTTAAAAGTACTTTAAATGTGGTATACACTTAGATTATATCATACTAGCACATCGATTCAAATTTGATGTGTAACTTGTCAAAAAAATGAGTAAAACATAGTTATTTCAAAAACATAGTTTGAAGTATGTTTGGCACATAAGGAATATACGTTTATGAGGTCTTTAAAGCGTGTACTGTTTGCTCGGGGAACAAGGTTTGAGTGGTAAATAAAATCAGTGCATCTCAAGCATGTATCGTAATGTAAATTGCGTGTGAACCTGTTGTATATCTTTATGGTACCAGGTTATCAGCGTAAAGCGCAATTCTGACATGCGCATATTGTTTCACGAAAAAAAGGAGATGTTAAACCATTTTGTAAACTAAAATCTATATTTCCTACCTTAACAAGTGAAGAAGACTTCGTGAAATGAATACGTGTGAATATACGTACCTCTAAAATACTTAGATTGGGACTAATTACATTAACAATCTGATCAGAAAATATCCGGGTTAAACCCTTTTGTGTTTGTGATGTCGTTTGCATTTTTTAATACTTTTGCCTTCTCGTTTGTCTGTTTGCGTGTTTGTTTTTGTGTCTTGTGGTTGACTGTCGTCCTTGAATGCTGCTTTTCCTGTCCGATATTTTTATCTTTCTTTACTAACAGTATTATACAGGTATGTTTTTGAACACGCGACATTTAGCTAAGTTTGCTCTACCCAGGCAACAATGAATACTTGCACATGTCAAAATAAAATGTATACAATATTTTCCTTAAAGTGTGCACACTAAACTATACTATGACGGTAACTGTGTTTTTTAAACGGCATGCGACAGTAAATGGTGTATCTATGTTTTATTAGAACGTGCACAACTGAGAAGTCTTATTTTAAAAGTGTTTACGTTTCCTAGAAATAATTGAATTGTGTGCCGATCACCTTTTGATTAATTACCATTTCTAAAGCATATTAGAGTCCATGTGTCTCCTAAAATACCAAAAATATCGATGATAAATGGGTGAAAAAACACACACAACAATTTCTGTGTTAAGGTTTTGCTGTGCTAATCTAGTTTATTTTCCCCACTGAGAAACATGATGACAATACAACTATTACATTTAAAAGCAATATTGATTGCAATTTTACAACAGACGGTAATCCAGAATGCAGTATTTTGAATAGTTTAAAAAAATGACGGGAGACCATGACCTCGGACCTCCTAATAAACTTGCACTTTTGGTGATTAAATGATAAATGGGCCTGCATATTAAATTTAAATTGTTACGCCCCTACAGATGTTCAGGTCATATTATAATGTAAATGTGCCGATTAAAAGTATAGGTTTATTCACTGGTTCTTAAAAAAAACGTGACTGAATATGTGTAAAATAAATTCGGCGATCCAGTTTTGGGGTTTTACGTGGCTGGTTAAAGCCGTTTATATTATATCGATAGAGTCTGGATTCTCAAAATATGTAATTTACATATATATATATATCATTATAGTCGTCTGTAGGTTTTGACAGATACAACTTTTCTAGCTTGTAATAATGTCAGGGCTTTCTTTACTAACGCCCCCATTGATAAGTATAAAATGTGGACTTCTACTGATGTGTGTAGAGCCTTATATTTTCTTCTGGATAGCATCTTTATAAGATACGGTAAAACTATTTACCGCCAGGTTGTTAGTATTCCTATGGGTACTAACTGTGCGCCACTTGTTGCAGATTTGTTTTTGTACTGCTATGAAAGAGATTTTATGTTGAGTTTGTCACCTGCTAGCCAGGGTGAAATTATTGATGCTTTTAATAATACTTGTTGGTATCTTGAATGACATACTCAATATTGATAATCCGTTCTTTGCTCATATGCGTACTAACATTTATCCACCAGAGCTCACGTTGAATAAAGCCAACAGTTCGGATACAGTAACAGCATTTTTCGATCTTCATCTCTCGATTTTAAATGATTGTATTCATACTAAAATCTATAATAAGATAGATGATTTTAATTTTAACATCGTTAACTATCCACACCTGGATGGAGATGTACCTCGTGCTACCTCATATGGGGTGTATATCTCCCAGCTCATTCAATTTGCTAGAGCGTGTAATGATGTTATAGACTTCAATGATCGAAATCAAGTTATTACAAGTAAACTTCTTCAGCAGGGTTTTCGATATCACAAACTACATAGACCTTTCTCTAAATTCTACCGCCGCATCGAGGGCCTGCTGGAAAAGTACAACACCAACCTTAAAACACTTCTGCGACTAGGCATATCACAACCCTCATTTTATGGAGATGTGGTCTATAAACTTCGAAAGTTAAAGGGGTCTGACGGGTTTCCTGACCGCTTTACAAATGTAATCAGGAAGTTCGTCAGAAAAGGAAATAACCCTTTGGTTTTACAGCGCACTCTTGTTTAGTGATTGACCCCTCTACAGTCAGTCATTACGCTTCACTTTTCACTTGTGCGATGACTGGACTACCTCTTGGGACTCTATGATTGTACCTACTGAAACCCCAACTAAGGGAGGTGGGTGCATGAGCTTTCGTCCCTCGGGTTTTCTGGTTGAACCCAAGATTGTTTTTCTCTTTAGCTGCAACTACTATGATTGTTCAGTACGATTCAGGATACATCCTGAGATGTTTATTATTTTGTATGTATATCTTTAGTTAGTTTCTTTGGATGTGGACTTTATTGTTAGAGTTTTCCTTTTGATGGAATGTAGTTTTGTTTACACTGTCTTGTCTATTTGGGCGCTGAAAACAGGATAATAGCGAGGATTGTGCGCATATAAAATCGATTCAAGCTAACCAGTAGGCCTTATTGCCTACTGACCGTTCCAAGTCGGTAACCCTGTCGTCACCACCCCTTCTTTTGCTTTTTGTCTCTTTCATTGTAGTTTCAAGTCCTTGTTTGCAGTACAGTGCGGACCTACGATGCCATTGCATTCGGAATCTGTGGTTTCTATAAGACCCTATATATCATTTTCAAACAGTGTACAAATGTAAAAATATACCAGTTGATGGCGTTATTGGGGTTTTAAAGAACAGCTTCGTAATATGTATGGGTGATACAATCAATAATTTTATTTGAATGTAAAAATTCGGCCGAACACTTCTTTTTTAATGTTTGGTCTATTCTGATAATTCTTATCATTGTAATCACATATATAATACAATTTATTCTATATATAATTCATGATATATACGATTATAGTGTGACTACGAAACAGTTTGAAACGATAATTGCCTTTCTTGAGTATACAAACAACGCATTATACAATAACGTTTTGCTACCAATTTCTGCATAATACTTTGATATGGTAGCATTGTTTGAAATTTTAGGACATTTTTGGGGGACATTTTAAAAATGCATGACCATTTTGAAAAAGGCGAAAATGAGGTGGCTCAGATTCTTAGCATGATCAGAACACTCGGGAGGATCATTCTGCCAACTTTTATGCTTGTATCACAATTTCAACTATTTGGCCACATATATCAGTTATTTCCTCCGCTAAAAGTTTGGAATCATTTAGTGTACGCTTCAAGCATATTTGTGCTGATCATATGGGGTCAAAGAATCGTTGTTTCGAACAAGTGCGTTTCGTTTACAAATCATAAGGCAGGTAGCCTGAGGAAAATGTTATATAATGTGTCGAGCTCTATGAAATCAGTTTATAGTTTAACTGGGCTCAACTTTTATCTACTCAAAACATTGTTATCTCAAGGAAAAACGAGTATGATAATGGACCTTTGGAAACGGCCGAGAACGACACATACGAAATATTGCAGTCTCGGTTTGATTGAGACTGTTCATGAGCGGTAGTGAAATATGCTAGCTACCGCTCACGCCCTCTAGCCCCGGGTTGAACAGAACTGAATATTCATAAAATCAATAGTACACAATTTTAACAATCCTGAAGATGGAATGCTTACGGCGGTGGACATGGAGTTATTTGCTTCCCCATGTCGTACGGCGTATGGTCCCAGTATCTAATAAAATTAAATGCCCCGAAGAGCGAAATAAACATAATGGAATTTAGTTGGGAGCAGCGGTTATGAAACCTGCCTATCACAAGTAACAGCCAAAAGACTAAATTAAAAAGCAGACAACATATCCTATAAGTGGTTAAACAATACCCAGAGCCTTTTATTGGCCGGTGTAGTGGAATCGAATCAAAAATTAAGTAAGAAAACAAAAGAAATTGAAAATGTACCACCGATAACAAAATATAAGTATTGGGCTCAGCAATCTATAAAGATCGAATGAATAACATTACTGATTGCAAGCGCGGGGAGACGTTTTACTGCCGCCACACTGCACAAGCAACGCCACTGTGCTATAAAAACGAGTATGATAATGGACCTTTGGAAACGGACGAGCACGACACATACGAAATATTGCAGTCTCGATTTGATTAAGACTGTTCATGAGCTGTAGCGAAATATGCTATCTACCGCTCACGCCCTCTATCCCCGGGTTGAGCAGAACTCAATATTCATAAAATCAATAGTACACAACTTTAACCATCCCGAAGATGGCATGCATACGGCGGTGGAAATGGAGTTTTTTGCTTCCCCATGTCGTCCGGCGTATGGTCCCAGTATCTAATAATAGTAAATGCCCTGAAGAGCGAAATAAACATAATGGAATTTAGTTAGGAGCAGCGGTTATGAAGCCTGCGTATCACAAGTAACAGCCAAAAGACTAAATTAAAAAGCAGACAACATATCCTATACGTGGTTAAACAATACCCAGAGTCTTTTATCGGCTGGAGTAGTGGAACCACCGAATAAAAAAATAAGTAAGAAAACAAAAGAAATTGAAAATGTACCACCGATAACTAAATATAAGTAACGGGCTCAGCGATCTTCAAAGATCGAATGAATAACAGTACTGGTTGCAAGCGCGGGGAGACGTTTTACTGCCGCCACACTGCACAAGATCCCGTTTTAAAATTCAGCTATATAGGAATTAATGTAAATAAGGTTAATTCAAGCCTACATATTGACACAACCTTTGATGATACGCTGGTGTTGACTATTTTCAACTTTAACATACAATTTAACGTACGTTATTGTGTTTGCTTTTGTTCTTTTGTTGACTACAACTACTGTGTTTATTTGCGACTGTTTTCACTTGGCTAGAACTGTCATTGAACTTTGATGATGTCTTTCAAGAAAAAATGTCACCGATCCTTTATTACATTAGCCATTTTGCTGAAGTTCTAAAAAAGGAATCCTGCAGCTTTGGTACCATTTAGCTCTATATTGGACAGTAACAAGACAACAACCAGGACATAGGGGAATAACACTTGACGTTATATTAATTCTAATAGGTAGTTATGATGTATTATGAGCTAGGTGTAATAGGCATATTTGTTTAACCGTTTGACCGTTTGACTGTTTGACCAAGATGTGTATGGCGTATGTCATGTGTGGGTAAATGAAAGACTGACAGACTCAATAAAACCGAGGCTGCTACTTTAATCTCTTGTTTGTGTTTCTTGCTTTCAAGGGATCCACTTTTCAGTATATAGTAGTATACATAGCACAAACGTGTGCAAGGGGTGAACACACTGGGTAATATCAAAACATATGTAGTATTTTTACTGATTTTGCAAATAATAGCAGTTTGTTAGTTAACTTAAAACTGATTTATTGTTCGACTTGTCTGTCCTCCTTGAATGCTACTTTCCCTGTCCGATCTTTTTATATTTCTTTTTTCTTGTATACCTGCTTGCATAAGTGCCGACCATATAATGCATGGACTCGTTCAGTTCTAATCGTGTTAATGTCAACTAGGCGATATAACAACATGATGCCTAGGAGTTTGATATTTACTCTGTCTATAACAACATACATGAGCCAGTGCATACATTTTCTATAAACAACGATTCATGGCGCCATGCAAACAACATTAACCGCTATAAATTAAAACAATGAAGGCTGAATCCCTATGGTGTAAAGTAAGCTCTGATCTGTTTTAATGAGGACTGAAAGGGGAACGATTCAATTGCATATTAGTTGTTGTTTTCATAATGTAATGTTCCGGGTTATGCTTGAAAATGAACAACACAATTGCATATCGTCATAGTTGTACCTATACATAGGTCGTAATTTGTAATAATTGACTATTTCATTGTTTATTGTCATTAGTTTTCGCGCACACTATGACCTATTTGTGTCGACGATCGCCATTCATCCATTACAAAAAAGAGGATAAAATTTCCGGAGAACACGATTTATATGTATTCAAACATCACATGTTTCATTTATTACTGGATTGCAAAGAGTTCTTATAATGTGCGATAATATGTTACCTCTAAAATATATATGTTACTAAATATAATAATACATATTGGAAGCAACAAACACAACCAAGAGAATAAAAGTAGCAGACTCGGTTTTATTGAATATGAGAGGTAATGCAAGAAGCAACACCTCTACACACGCTAAATTCAGCAATGTATTCATATATAAACACGAATGTATAGCAGTATTATTCGGATATGTGCGATGTAAATGCTTCTCGAGGGACCTAGTGCATTGTAACTCGCATGAGAAAAATATGCTAGCAATACTGTGTACCATAGTTTAAGTTATTACAAAAGGTCGTTGTGTACACCGCGCTATAACTCCCATTTCTGTCAGTTATAGCACGGCTGAAATATACCGGCAGTCATTGCACGGATCTACAGATTTATGAAAATTATAGCATACGCAGGAAAAAAACGAAAACCATTAGAACTATTTTAAAAACAAGTATTTCGTATATTGTCTTATTCCTAGTGTCTTTAAAACCAATTACATAATGTTTATGTTGCCTAGCGGAATCAAGGAAGTAGGTTAAAAACAGTCCAAGTATCGTTTTTAATATTTGCAATTATATGGGTGGCTACACTTATTTTCAGCAAACCATCAAGAAAATAATATAGAAAAGCAATGTTTGAAACACATAGAACACACGAGGCGCATACCCAATTGTGTACTTTATTAACACGACAGTGCAATGCTAAAGAACCAGTTGCGTTCAATTATCGCAAAAATGCATTCCGTTTGCGTTTCGGTCGCGTTCCGTTTGCGCTCCGTTTGCGTTCCGTTTGCGCCCCGTTTGCGTTCCGTTTGCGTTCCGTTTGCGCTCTGTTTGCGTTCCGTTTGCGCTCCGTTTGCGTTCCGTTTGCGTTTCGTTTGCGCTCCGTTTGAGCTCCATTTGCGTTCCGTTTGCGCTCCGTTTGCGTTCCGTTTGCGCTTCGTTTGCGTTCCGTTTGCGCTCCGTTTGCGTTCCGTATGCGTTTCGTTTGCGTTCCGTTTGCGCTCCGTTTGCGTCGTTCCGTTTGCGTTTCGTTCGTGCTCCGTTTGCGTTCCGTTTGCGTTTCGTTTGCGCTCCGTTTGCATTTCAGTTTATGAATACATTTTATTTAAATGCAATACATTTGTGTTCTTGAATGCATTCAGCGTTTATAAACGAAACTATGCATTCATTTAAATGCACGGAACGAACGCAACAGAATATGTGCGTTTAAATGCACAAACGGAGAAAATGCATTTGCGTTCGCTCGCTCAGCGTTTACCAATCGAAACATTTCTCGCGATTAAATTATGCATGATATCTAGTCACGTGATTTTTATCACGAGTCGGCGACTTACGTTTATGTGATCATATTGAAGAATGGGTCGTTTTGTTGACATTATTTGATGCTGCACATGATGATTATTTTTCTTTCGGTTTTGTGTTAGTTTCATTTAACATGTAACATACATAACACAATATAACGGTAAACGGGCTGTTTTATCAACATTATTTTAGTTTTATTTTGAAATAATTTAAGGTTTGTGCTACACAATCAAAATAATATTTCTCATTTTGAATCAATAAAAAATAAAGTAAATGTGTAATCATGTTTCAGTGGTTCTAAAAAACACTATTTACACAGTTCATTCTTTATATTAAAAAAACTGAAAAACTATCATGTTTTCGGGGTACTTGAACGAAACTGAGTCTGTATACCGCCCAAGGACTGCCCCAAAAGCCGTCCAAAGAAAACAGTCCAAGGTCATCACAAATGAATTTGTATAAAATAACCCAATGAGAACAGTTCAAATTTCATAATAAATTAATTTGCATAAATAATATGCACACATTTTAAACATATTTATATCTATACTATTTTCACTATCGTTAAGGTCAAATCAATAATAAACACGCAACAATGCATGTACACGTTAAGACACATGCAATCATAAATGTAAACTTTAGATATAGGTAACATATCTCATTTGATTTACTTTGTGGTAAAGTATTGACCTACTGTCCCATTGCGTTTGTTTGCTGTGGTTTCTATAAGATAAACGATTTCATTTGAGTGTGTACATACTTTCCGAACGTCCCTCGTGTGTATGTCACCGAATCAGTAAGTTATTGCTTACTGGTAGTTTGGGATTATCGAACCCAATCGTTGTGACGTTAAAGTAGACTACCGCCTTAAGCGGTTCTAATGACCCTGAGCGTCTTGCAACATATACTACTTCTCATGAGCAGGGCTACTAACACCGAATCTCCTACTTTTCTCTGTATGTGGTCGTTGCTTGAACAGGATCATCGTTCATGTATTTATATGAATTGATACAAATCCTGCTACGGAAGCTAACTCCATATTCTTACTTAGCATCATACTCGTAGTTCCATTACATTTGGCTTTACGTCTTTCTTTAAGAAAAAAACAAGAGCGATTTCAACCAATACTTTCTTGTTTATGCCAAACTCGTCTAACGAATTACAGTCTTTATTTTCGATCGGAGGTCTGTACGCTTGAGATCTGAAACAATAACCAATATTCCAGTAAAATATAATAACGGTGCCCGTAGAAATCCGGGAATGAGGTGATTTAGGTTAAAAAAGTTTCAAGAATGATTTGTAACATATGAAAGGATAAGCTGAGTCTGATAACGTCGTCTGGTAATTTCCAGGGGAGTCATTTATACAACTAATCATGTATTCCTCTAAACATATTTATAATGTTAATACAACAAGAACTTAAGTCAAAAGTAAAACAATGGAGAGATAAGGCGCTTTATAAATAAAACGCATTTCATTGTGATAACATTGTAAACAAACACTGATAAGTGAGTCCCTTGGAAGCAACACACAGGAACAAGAAAGAAACGTAGCAGACACGGTTCCATTGAGTCTGTTCGTTCATGACAGGTAATATAAATGCAACGTCACCCACGCCCCTATCACCGGAGATAGCGGTGTTCTACTTTAAAGCTACAGATATTGGGTTTGATGATCCTAAATGACAAGTCAGTAAGTGTCACAAAAATAATTCTAAACGTTGCTTTCTTTGTGCAGGGAGGCATTGCGAGTTGAACTAATGATCCCAATCAAATCAGCAGCAACCTCTGTAAAACAACGTTTGCAGAAACCGTGATATCAAGCACCTTTTAATAATAGAATTAAATACTTTTCCAAGTGATTCATCAGAATACTACATTGCACGTTTTATTCAATATATTCCATAGTATTCCAATACGCATTTACCTTTTTCGTAAAATAATTGCATTTGAACTTCGCAACAAACTTCTTTAAAACTGATCAGTACTTGCGAGTTGAATTTTGAATCTGTTTGTTTGAATTTTGTTTTACGTCTTTTTTAACACATGTAAGGCCAAATATGACGGTCGATTTTTTATGGTAAAGGCAGACCGCATGATTTGTGCAGGGTAGAACCAGTACTGTATACCTCCCACCAGCCGTAATAATCGAACCTTTCTAACTTGACAAGTTGAGCTCCCATTGGGACCCGAACCCGCAGCGATGAGAGGCGAGACAGTTTTAGACACATCGTCTTTACTATCCCGGCCACGGACGCGCTATATATATAGCTAGACGCATTTATCAAAACTCTATGCAGGTGCTCAGGTCATTTAATAATGTATATGTGCCGATTAATAGTATAGGAATGTTCATGGGTTCTTTAAATACCCGTGATTGAAAATGCGTACAATGAGTCGGTAACTCCTAATTTAACGCCCTAGTTTTGAGGTTTGGCATAGGTAGTTAAAGCCGTTTATACTGCGTCCATTGAGTGTGTTTTTGGCGGGATAGCTACTTTAACGTAAATATACCGAGGACATTTTCAAGTAGAGGACCGCATCCATAGACAAGTTTTAGATAGAAATGACAGCCGATTCTTTATTCTGCAATAACGACATAACAATCCTCGTTTAATAATACATATATGAGTTTTTTTCATTTTGTTATCTTCGTTGTTAGGATTATATCGAGCACGTTTTTTTTCTGTGAGTGCAATCAAATGCCAATGTAGTACTATTGCATCCATACAATATCAATCCTACTAAATATAATTGTTTCCTTTTTAGAACAATGTCTGACAATTTCGTGTAATCATGATCTAGTACACTGTTTCAAATAAGTGTGGACAAAATTAAAGGAGTGGTTTTGGTTATTGCTTTTCCTTTTCAAGTGTGACCACATCGCGTAATTATTTCTAAGTAACGTTTCGATCAAAGTCATTAAACCGTTTATATTTTTCCTAAAATGCTTCAAACGTGGACCATATAATATTATGAGACAGATAAATGAGATGACTTTAAAAGTATAACGGATTAACACGTTAGTTATTAATGCAGCGTGCTTATTTTCTATAGTTTAGGGGCACTGATCATCAATATGGAGTTTGTAGATGGAAAATAGTATTGTCAACCTGCCATTTACCGTTACATTTCATTATTTGTGCGCCTCTTTCTAAAACTCCAATGTTACATCAATATGCATAAGTGGTTTAAAACGAAATGGCTTATTATACATTATATCAGTAAAACATGCACACGTGTATTTATGAACAAGGCAGTACGGTCGGTTTCCAGAAACAATTATATTAATGTGTAATAATGGTAATTGGGCTTAGAAGAACCACAGCAAACTAGATACAATCTTCTGACAATTGAATGAGTGGAATGGAATGAATGGGATTTTATAGTCACACCAACAGCTAAAGTAATATGGAGACTTTCCAGCTTACACTGGTGGAGGAACACTCCAGGTGCCCCTCCGGACACATTTCGGGCACGTGCGGGGACGTGCACGGGCGGGGACAAGAATGAGATTACGTTTGTTATTAGGTACACGAAAAATGGCAAATGTAATTCTATTAAAGGGAGAGAGACGTATTGAAATAATTACGGACGTTAAATAACAAACGAATATTGCTATATGTTTAGCATCGTTTTTGAAAGCAACCTTCTTTCCATACTGTTTTGGAAAATAGTGTTAATTAATACATTATTCAAATATTTAAACATGATATTCTATTTTCATGTACTCTGTATAAACTAAGATGATTTGCCAATTATCTCTACTTATCAGGTTTTTTTTTAGAAAAAGCAGTAATTTGAATGAAATGAGGTGTAAAAGTAAAACAGGACATGCAGCATTCACAGAGTCAACCACAACATGCATTGAGGGCTGGCGTGGCGCAGTCGGTAGCGCGGCGGATTTGTAACCGAAGGCCCCGGGTTCAATCCTCCGTGCTTACACTGAGTTCCGTCAGTGTGTTCATGGGCAAAACACTTTTCCTTAGCCTCGTCCGTCGGATGAGGACGTAAACCGGGCGGTCTCGTGTATCGGTCTCGATTACGTTAAAGAACCATAGGAATCTATTCGATAATAAGAGTAGTGCAGGTTCCCGGATTCCTATGTATCCTTCCCCTCTCTCTGGGGTGGCTCTAAATAACCTGTACTGTGTTGATGAGCCGTTAAATAACATTCGATTCAATTCAATACAAAACAAACAAACAACAGCCCCTGGAGTGGGATCACGACGTTGATACAACGTTGAGATGTGGTTGGCATTTCCACATTTTAGATATCGGTATATGATGTATACGAGTACATACAAATCATAATGTTTTAACCAGGTGCAGGTAAACGTATTCAAATGAAATAGTGATATAACACCACTTAATCATGTTACAAGGAGTACATAATTATATTCATTTCCACTCTAATTACCTTGACGTTAAATCAACAACGTATAAAGGAAAATCCAAGGTACCGGCAAAAGATGAATTGATGTCCATTTTCATATTTCATTCAGTACTGCAATCATAACACAATTGTACAACTACATAATTACAACGTTGATCCGACGTCGGTGCAACGTTGGGTTAGATATCATTAGAAATTATTTTCCTGTTTAATGACTTTATATTTTGATGTTTTTTATAACAAACAGGTACTATAAAACCAAAAAGTAATATATTAACCACTTTGAACTTTATAAGAAACATATACAATTTAACCATCATTATCATAATATGTTATTACAACCATCAAAATTGGTCTGAGATGCAGAAAATGTTTGCTACATATGTCACTCTCCAGCTTATCTAATAGCTCTAAAGTGAATGAAACTGTACCAGCCTTAGAAGTTGGACCACTCATCTAATGCAAAAGAAAATCAATTAAAATACATAATGGGTTAGTTTCAACAATGTTTGATCTTTAACGTTGATTTAACGTCATAATTGCAACGGCCGATCAACTATCTCTATGGGTACGAAATGTGCACCACTTGCAGATTGATTTATTTTTGCTATGAAAGAGATTTCATGTTGAGTCTTTCACCAGATAACCAGGCAGATGTTATTGAAGCGTTTAATGACACCTCTCGTTATCTGGATGACATACTGAACATTGACAACCCTTTCTTTCCAACTATGGTTGATAATATTTATCCTAAAGAACTTCAGTTTAATAAAGCTAATATATCTGATAATAACGCTTCTTTTCTTGATTTAGATCTCTCGATTGAAAATGGTGAAATAATTAGCAAAATTTATGACAAGAGAGATGATTTTAATTTTGACATTGTTAATTACCCCCACTTGGATCGGGATGTTACCCGAGCAACTTCTTATGGGATGTATTTGTCTCAACTTATTCGTTTTTCAAGAGCTTGTACTCGAGTTGAGGTCTTTAATATTCGTAAGCTTTGTATAACTAAAAAGCTACTCAATCAGGGTTACCGTTACCATAAACTTCGTAAAACCTTAGCAACATTTTATTATCGTAACCCTGATCTTCTTTGCAAATATAAAAGTAACTTAAGGACTCTTCTGCGACAAGGACTATCACAACCTGACTTCTATGGTGATGCAATTTATAAACTTCGTAAGATTCTTGGTCATGATTACTCTCATACTATCTTTGTTAAACTTGTTAAAAGGTTTATCAAAAGAGGTTATGACCCTATCATTTTGCAACGTACTGCATGCTTGGTGGTGGACCCTTTTACAGTTCGCCACTATGCTTTCATCTTTAATTGTACGATGACAGGACAGGCTACGATAATACAATTTTGCAAAGGTGGTGTACCAAGCCACACTCTTAACGTATCAGGTTTTTTTAAACATAGACGCTTGTTTAACATGTTTTTGTAGCTTCTGAGGAATTCCGTTTTGCGTTTATCTCGTTTTCAGTTTATCTTCTCCTTGGATGTATTACATGTATTGAATATAAGGGCTAAAAAGAAACAAAGTACTACAATACTCAGACGATTTGTTTGGTTTGATGAGTGAACATGTGTAAAACATGCACCAAGACTACCGTGTGTCTCCTTAACGCAACACATCAAGGAATACTAAGTTCATTTTCGCCTAATGCTTGTTATATATGTGTTTTGTCGTCAGAAAAAAAGTCGTTGTCGGCTGAAGGGCACTCAATGCCCACAAGCTCAAATATAATTACGACCGGAGATAAATGGCGATTTACTCATTTATTCTAAAAAGACGACGAAATGTTTGCGTGTAACTAATACGTATCCGTTCAAGAAAAAAGAAGTTTTACAGTTCAATTGACCTACTTTTATTTTCAAACGGCAGGAATTCTATGTTTCAACTGAGGAATAAAAATGGAATTATGATAACAAACATTGATTTTACAATCTCGCATGTTTCTGTCTGGTTCTAAATCAAAATGAAGCAGACGATACTAAATCAATTCATGACGATGTGCTTACGTGAGACAGGGAATGGTTTTATCTTTGCTATCAGTACAATATTGCTCTTAATCTTTTCTACATTTTAATTAAAATTTAGTGCGAACATTAGTATTATTATTACAAAGAGACAGGCATGTAGTATATATATATTTGATATTCATATATCATATACGTTTCGTCTGTTTCTGTTCGTGCTGCAGTTGCTGGGATCAAGTGTGGTTTCGGCATATAATCTGTTTGTTTTTACTTTTAGAGTGTACGAAACATATCTAGTACGAAACTCAAGTCAAGCATCAAAATACAATTATCCTGAATTGACGTAGACAAAATATATAAACGTACAAAATATAAATGACTAGAACAATCATGTTATGTACCAAACCTACACTGTGTGGGGCAAGACTACTAGATGGATATCATACCGCTGGGCAATGCCGGAACGAGTCGGTATAATGAGCTCAAACAATTAAATGAAGCGATAGATTAAAACAAACGTAAAGGAAAAACTCTGCATGAAAGATATCAGTAGATGTTTCCATGTTACAAACACTTGAATTAGACAACATAATCGTTTCAGAACAACTTCGATATCTCTTAAGAGAAATATAAACGGCTTTAAACAGCCAAGCCAAACCACAGAACTGGGGCGTCGAATTAAGAGTTACAAACTCATAATTCATGTTACGCACTTTCATTAACTGGTATTTTGTAGTATAGTTGTTCTGTTATTTGGAGGGTTAGTTTTTTAATTTATTACCAAAAATGATATGATGCTTGGTTAGGAATAATATCACCAACTCGTTGGCATAGTAAGTGTCATGATCAATGAGTACGATCCATTATTTATACAAATAAAAGTCAGCTACAAAGCAGATATATACGCCTTACTTGAAGTGTAACAATTATAGAACGCATTCAACCAAATATATGTTCTTAAGCAAACAAATATGAACAAATATTCCTAAAACAACCACAGCATCCAAGCGAAGTGGTCCCGTAGATTAACGTTAACAATAATTAAATATTCATTAAACAGAACAATACACAACACAAGGAGTGACACAGAGAGTGTACCAACTTACCTAGAACGGTCATGAGACATTACGGCCTATTGGCTAGCGGAAATCGATTTTATTGTTTCACAATCTCGCTGAAATCACAATTGAATACATAATTAGCTAACTTGTTCATGAACAGTCTCAATCAAACCGAGACTGCAATATTTCGTATGTGTCGTTTTCGGCCGTTTCCAAAGGTCCATTATCATACTCTTTTGTAAACGTTATACATGTATTACTTAAACATGTAGATGTGACATCCAATACATAAACTCTTTGACAATACGGTTTCTGCTTTTGTGAGTCAGTAGTTAAACGGACGCAGACTTTTTATATCGGGTATTGGCGAGCACCAAACATCACATTTACCCAAGTGTCACCCCCAATAAACCGGGACAGTTTACTTAAAGACGTCCAAGCAGTTTCCAATGATTCCAATTTATTTAGAACTTGCTAAGCTTCATACAAGAAGCGATATTAGTGTCATATTACCAGTAAGCAACTCAATTAAACTGTATTTAGGAATAGCATGCTTGATCCGCTTAACTTCCTAAGCGTTTACCTTAGGAATACTAGTGTCACATTACTAAATTGATACCATGGTGCGGCAATGCTTCTTTGATGTTTATTGTTTGTTATATTTTCGTAATATGTTGGACTATTTTTCTTAAATCTAATTAATAGCATCTACTTCAGATATAGATATAAAACTCGAACAGGAAAAGTAGCATTCAAGGACGACAGTCAACAACAAAAACACACAGAAACCAAAAAAAACACTTTAAAGATGAATAAAATGTCAAATAAGACAACACAAACACACAAAAGGGTTGATATTAGGGCTACCGCCATGGAATTGTCAGTGGCAAAAAGGCCGTTGGGGACTCAAACCAGGTTCTAGGGTGCACCAAAACTCAAATTTACCCTACTGACATTCCAATAAAACGGGACACGACAAGACAAGAGTGCAGACAAACATCAAACTTCATCATCCGTTTGGGTTTTAGGTAGACGCCATCATAGGCTCCACAGCCTGTCCGGTCTTAGCACAATTAAAGAGCAACGCATAGTGGCAAACTGTAATTGGGTCCATCACCAAGTATGCGGTGCGTTGCAAAATGATAGAGTCATAACCTCTTTTGATAAACCTTTTTAAAAATGATCATGACCAAGGATCGTACGAAGTTTGTAAACATGATGTCCTGCAAGGGAGCGACATTATTTGAAATAGTTTGTCAAAATAACTGTATGGGTTGGGCAAAAATAAAGAAAATATAGCTTGTACAACTGATATGTTACCTTGTATAGCCTCGCAAGTGTTCATGGTAACTGTTTGTAACACCTCGTGTGGTACACATGTTCTATTCATTCGTTAAACTTGTATACTCTTTTATACTGCCACTTAATGCTGCCTGGTTTGTTAGGCATGTTAAAGGATAATGTTTTTTTCGGGATTTCGTGTTTTACACTGGTCTGACGTACTGGGATGACTGTAGTGAAAACCCGAGGTTTGATGCTCCTCAGAACCCGCTTTAAACCCCAAGCGACCATTTTGTCGCTGATTGTTCCAAGGAGGTACGACCTTTATGCACTCTTTTTAGTTTGTTTCTGGTAATTGTCTTCCTTTTATGCATGTTTTATGTTGATTATGCTCTGTGAATGCGTCATTTTCTGTTCGATTTGTATACCTACTTTTGTATAGTGTTTACTAAGGCTTCGTTTGGTTTTGTACTCGGAATTTGGCTTTATTATTTATTTTATTTATCCCTCTATTATTTCATTGTTTCGATAGTTTCCATCTTCTATAGGATCCCATGTTCAGCATGCTTTCATATAAGAGCACTTAGGTGAACTTTGTGTATCTATTGATATAGTGTATACCGTTCTGATGCAAGATTTATAAGGCGCGATTTTATGGCGGTAATTACATTGATTGTTCTGGAACATAATCGAGCAGATATTATTATGACATATGTTGAGTCGTTATCGATGCCTTACACTCTGCTTTCATGATGGTGTGGTATTGATTCGGCTAATTAACAGTCGATAGTATTTGCCAATCAATGATATGTTTGTTATTAGGACGTACTGACATGCCAAATGATGCGTTAAAAAAAGGTCGAACCTATTAAAAAGATAACACTGAGTAGATAGATGGTCTACACCTGTAAATAAATATATCAAAATTAAGTTAGTATTACGTTATGAAGTTATAAGTGCCCCAATAATTACTCTATGTAATAGATAGAGTCTGGTCTCAGCGAGTTGGTTATTTAAACACCGAGATGGGCGTAGCCCATCGAGGTGTTTAAATAACCAACGATCTGAGACATAATCTATCTTTTTTTGTAGCATGGTGAACCTAGTAACAATGTGACGTCATAGTGACCGTACTCTAAATTCCAATATCCGGTAGTTGTAGTACGGTGTAGCCACGCCCCTTTATTTACCCTAAATTAAACGATTTAATGCTCTGCATTCATCAAAGGAATTGTCACCGACCATGCTACAAGTTCATAAATATATAATAAAGTAGCTTACATCTACATATAATATCGAACGAACATCGAACAGCATGATGCTCAGCAATTACAGTATCATCAGTATTTCCGTGTGTTTCAAACTTACTCTAAGGATATGTTCATTTGTTCATCCTTAAATTGGCATCGTTATGAAATGTTATTAAAAATATGCAATACAACTGTAACATCTTTTAGCTGTTTTTTCCAATACAGTGACCTCATATTGGGTATCTCGAACATCAGTAACTTCCCAATTTCATGACCATATTTTGATTATGTTTTGGGTAAAGTATATCTACAACATCGAAGCAATTCCAAGTGCTGGACCCTAGCTACGCTGAGGCACAATTCGGTAGAATTTTGCGAATATATATGCTTAACATATAAATAATTTTAACTTAAACGCAGAAAATCAATTAAGAATTCCCAAAAAGAATCCAGAGGGTGCGTCGGGTGGGTACATGCCACCATACCTCCATAAAAATGGATTTGTCTCGGATAAATGTCAGGGCTAGCTACGGACAATAAACGCTTTATGTTAGACATTGTTGTTATACTTTAGGCGTAAACGGTAGAGTATCGGAACGGCAGTCAAAATGTCCCGAGTTCGAGCCTCTGTCCGGTTCTGCTGCACTTTATTCTAGCCCTATAACATTTGGCGATCCAGTCTGAAATAGATGAACTCAGATGTTCGTTCTGCGCGGTGAGTGTTTGTGAATCAGAGAAATATGTCACAAGGTTTTTATTAGTATGTAACACACCCCTATGAACTCGGTCAATACGTAAAACGCGTCTCCTCGAAGATCAACTATATAACTCAATAGCATCGTTGAGAGACTGCGACATCGACAATCTGTTCGTGGAGACGCTTTTTACGTATTGACAGAGTTCATACGGGGTGACACAGAATCAGGCGGAATCTGTGCTCGCGCTATAGGTTTAACCTATTTCATATTAAGAGTTGTATACAGAACATTATACGCGCCTGCAGTATTAAAAATAGTTAAGCTAACCGGTGGGCCATATTGCTTACTGACCGTTCCATGTCGGTAACCCTGTCGGTTCACCACTCTTTCTGTTGTGTATTGTATTTTTCATTCTATAGTTAATTTGCACTTTGTGGTACAGTGCGGATCTACGGTGCCATTGTGGTACAGTGCGGATCTACGGTGCCATTGTGGTACAGTGCGGATCTACGGTGCCATTGTGGTACAGTGCGGATCTACGGTGCCATTGTGGTACAGTGCGGATCTACGGTGCCATTGTGGTACAGTGCGGATCTACGGTGCCATTGTTGTGGTACAGTGCGGATCTACGGTGCCATTGTTGTGGTACAGTGCGGATCTACGGTGCCATTGTGGTACAGTGCGGATCTACGGTGCCATTGTTGTGGTACAGTGCGGATCTACGGTGCCATTGTGGTACAGTGCGGATCTACGGTGCCATTGTTGTGGTACAGTGCGGATCTACGGTGCCATTGTGGTACAGTGCGGATCTACGGTGCCATTGTTGTGGTACAGTGCGGATCTACGGTGCCATTGTGGTACAGTGCGGATCTACGGTGCCATTGTGGTACAGTGCGGATCTACGGTGCCATTGTGGTACAGTGCGGATCTACGGTGCCATTGTTGTGGTACAGTGCGGATCTACGGTGCGTTTGGGTGCTGTGATTGCTATAGGACCGTTTTTTTCTCATGTATGTATGGGTTACTTAAGAAATAGAACATCGTTTACTGTGAATTATCGTTTAATCTTCGGGTTCGTGAAATTATTGTTTACAATTGAACGATAAACCGTGATATATTATAGATAATTCACCGTAAACAATGTTCTATATCTATTCTAATACCCTTAAAATGTGAAAATAACGCACACATCTGAAATCTTTCGCATTGCTTTGCTTACTCTCCTAACGTTGCATACGTTACAATGCGTAATGCGCAATGCGCAATGCTTATTCTCCTAACGTTGCAAAAATTACAGTGATTTATCGGGCAATATAACGAGATATTTTAAACTAGCTATATAGTGCGGGTGTATTAGAATTAGTAATATACTCGGTAAGAAATTGCTTCCTTTCCAATCCTTTTTCACATTTATATTGTATTATTTATCTGGACAGATAATACCTGTTCAGATGCCGTAGGTGTAGTAGGTACGGCGGTACCGGTATTAAGGAATTAACCATTTTATAAAGTAAGGTTAGTATGTGTTTATATCTTTGCGATTCCTGAGACTCCCATCCAATCTCTTTATCTAAAGATAATACGTTGGTCGTGCCTGTATCTTTTCTGACAGCTTCGTTCGTTGTTGGTGTTTGTTGACGTATGTTGGTGTGTGGTGTCAATAAATCATAATCTCAAATATATCTTTAAGGA